>APFE030689758.1:2117-66064 GCA_000404065.3 Pinus taeda | reverse complement strand
TACTAGTATATATTATTTTTATATTATCATTATACATTAATATTTTTTTATATTAACTTCCTTCCTCTTGTTTTTTACGGTTCTTCATTTTAACTTATGTAGTTATATATGTGTGTGTGTGTGTGTGTAATAATTAATAAATAATGTAATAAACTAATCTTTTAAACTAACCTTAGGTAAGTATGGTATTTAGTTACCTAATTTATCTTGGTCCCTTAATTATAATTAAAATATTAATGAATATTAGAATATTAGGTATAAAGATTATATTAGGTATGCTAGTATATATTATTATTATTAGAGATTAACTTATATAGGAGATATACATTATTATTATTGATATTAATATATAATGGTTATTTATTATTTATTGTTTACTATATATATTAGGGTTTATATATTATATATTAGTATTATACATTATTATATATTAATATTTTATCATTCTTAGATACTAACTCTTTTCTCCGTGTATTTATATTAACTACTTTTATTGACATTTCTTCATTGAATGTAGTTATATATATATTATGCATATATATAATAATTAATAAATAATAAACTAATCTTTTAAACTAACTTTAAGTAAATATGGTAATTATGTACCTAATTTATCCTAATACCATAAATATAATAATAAATATTAAGGATAAAGATTGTTATATATAATTATTTTTAAGAATTTAAATAAATAAACTAGTATTTTATTTTATTTTTTACCTAGTTCATCTTATTTCCGCACATAAAATAGTAAATATTGGGAATAAAAATAACAATAAGAATAATAATAATTTATCAGGGTCCTTGGGTAGAAATTAGACGTTAATCGATTGTAGCTGTTGGAATCTCTGCTTGAACTATTTAACGCGCTAAACTAGATCTGTCTCTTCAACTTGTCCTGACGATGAACCACACTAGTTGGTTCAAAACGCGTCGGCAAAAGTCTTTCTTTATGTGATTTACGCCGAAATTCTTCTTATAACTATGATGGATCACAAAATCCTCAATTCTACAAACTCCTCTCTTGTTAATGGTTTATGGTAAAGCTTGAGTCGATGTCCATTTACTAATAGAGGAGTTCATTCTTCATCAATAGTCCTGATTCTAACTACACCATTATCAAAGATATTTGCAACCTCATAAGGTCCAAGCCAATGGGTTTGGAATTTCCCTTGAAATTTTTTGAATTTTGAATCAAAGAGCAATGCCCAATCTCCCAGATGAAACTTCCTTTCTTTAATATACTTATCATGCCATCTTGACCTCTGTTGTTGCACTAAGCTGGTCCTCTGAAAGGCTTCTTGTCTGATCTCATCGAACTCATTTCATTGTGTCATCCTTTGCTTCTAGGCTTCTAAAAAGTCAAGATGTAACTAGATTGTTGTCTTATAGGTCTAGATCTGGAAATCTATTGGAAGCAAGACTTCCTTTCCATAAACAAGTTTATAGGGAGTATGTCCTATAGTATTCCTCCATGTAGTCCTATAGGCCCATAAGGCTTCTGGAAGTTTTTCCACCCAGTCTTTCCTGTGTAGATGTACAATCTTTGTAAGGATAGCTTCAATCACTTTATTTGTTGAATCAACTTGTCCATTGCCTTGTGGATGATATGGAATTGACTTTTGATGTTTTATCTTGTATTGGTCCACAAGCTTTTGCACTAGTTTAGACGTGAACTGTGTCCCTTGATCTGTTACAATTTCACTTGGCACACCAAAATGAGCAAAAATATCCTTGAAAAGAAATGAAACTACAATATTTTAGCTGCAAAAGGAAGTGCTTTAGCTTCTACCCATTTAGTGACATAATCAGTATATACCAAAATATACTTCTTTTGCTTTGAAGGTGGGCTGATTGGTCCAACAAAATCTAGTGCCCATTTTTCAAATGGTTCGATAAGTACCTGTGGTTGCAATGGCATCTCATTTGCAGTAGTAGGTTTACCCATCATCTGACAATTGTTGCATCTCTTAACATATTCTTTGGCGTCCTTAAATATGGAAGGCCAATAATATCCTAAAAGAAGGATTTTGTAAGTAGTTATCTTGTCAGAAAAATGTCCTCCACGTGGCTCATCGTGACAAGATTTTAGTATCTCTGGTATTTTTTCCTCCTGAACACATCTTCTAATGATGAGATCTAGTCCAGTCTTATACAATTATTCATTTATCCATGGGTAGGATGTGTTATTCTGGACTATTATTCTTTTTTCTCTAGGAGTTAAATGAAATGGCATTTTTCCTTTGGCCAAATAGTTAGCAATATCTACATACCAAGGTGACTTAGTAGATACTGTCAAAAGATATTCATCAGGAAATTTATCTTCTACGGGTTGATCATTGTTTTCATTTTGTATTCTAGATAGATAGTCATAAATTGTGTTTTGTTTTCTTGGCCTATCTATAATGATTATGTTAAATTCTTGTAAAAGTAGGAGCCATCTGGTTATTCTTCCATTAGTGACTAGTTTATTCATTAAGTATCTAATGGCAGAATGGTTTGTGCGGAAAACGGTTTCGTAGCCAGTTATATAATGTTTGAATTTATTAATGGTGTGAATCACAGCTAAGAACTCCTTCTCCGTTACAGTATAATTTAACCCTACAAGCGTTAAATTTTTACTGGTATAATAAATGGCATAAGGAGTGAGATCGTTTTGTCCCAAAATATCTCCTAACGCTGAATCTGAAGCATCTCTTGAGATAAGGAAAGGCAATTTCTAGTTAGGTCCTTTTAAGATGGGTGCTTTAGAAATTTCCTTTTTCAATGTTTCAAAAGAAACTTGAAATTCAGAATCCCAACAAAATTCACAGTCTTTTGTAAGTAATTTAAAGAGTGGGGATGCAATCTTTGTCAATTTTTCTATAAATCTTCTATAATATCTATTAAAACCGAGAAAACTTCTAACATCCTTTTGACAACCTGGCACTAATAACTTGGAAATGACTTCCACCTTAGATGAGTCTACCTTAATTCCATCTCTGGAAATATGGTGACCTAAAACAATTCCTTTGTTAAACATCATGAAACATTTTTCATGGTTTAGTGAGAGGTTTGTTTCTTGACATCTTATTAAAACTTTCTCCAGGTTCCCTAGTGCTTCATTGAAAGAATCCCCATAGACTGTGAAATCATCCATGTATACCTCCACACAATCATGGATAAGGTCAGAGAAAATACCAAGGACTTCCCTTTCGAACGTTGCAAGAGCATTACATAACCCAAATGGAAGTACCCGATAAGCATAATTTCCCTATGGAAAAGTGGATGTGGTTTTATCCTGATCTTCAGGGGCTACCTGAATCTGGTTGTATCCACTGAACCCATCCAAGAAGGAAAAATATATTTTTCCTGCTAAAGTATGTAAGACCTAATCTATGAAAGGTAGTGAAAAGTGGTCTTTTAATGTTGCTTTATTAAATTCCTTGTAATTGATGCATACTCTCCATTTTCCATTTTTTTAAGGACGATTGCTAAGGGTGAAACCCACTCACCATCAAATATCAGATAAATGAAATTTACATTTAACAATTTATGCAATTCTTCCTTAACAATTTATTTTAGATTTGGGTTCATTCTTTGCCAAGGTTCTCTAAATGGTCTTGCATTTTTTTCAATGTAGATATTATGTATGCATGTTTTAGTATAAATCCCTCTCATGTCAATATATTCCCATGCAAAAGCAAAAGAATGTTTTTGTAAAATTTCTATCAATTGTTTCTTTTGAATATCTTCCAAGTTTTCATTGACATTTAAGGTTTTTCGTGGAAAGATTTCTATCGAAGAATTCCCAAATTTTTCCATGGACAACAATGATACTTGTTTAGAGGAGAGATATTCATTTCGACTATGCTCATAATGTGAGGAAGATTCATTATTTTCTAACAGATTTAAAAGTTTGTCTTCCTCTTTTACTTGTTTAGTGATAAAAATAGGTTGTATGTCTTCTCCATCTTCTATCCATTCTTCAGTGTTTGTATCTGTTGTTGTTCTTGCTAGGGGGGTATAATGTAAATTTCTTTGTAGAATTTCCATATGAGATAAACATATCACCTGACCTATAGTCGATGAAACAATCTACTATAGCCAGCCAAGGTCTTCCTAAAATTAACGGATTTCCTCCTACATTGCTCTTGGGTGTTAAGACCATGAAATCAAAAGGATATTCCTAAGAATATAAGGATACACAAACATCCTCTAATGCACCATTTGGTTTAATAACAAATATATCTACTAATTACAACAAAGTTGGTGTGTATTGAAGATTAGGAAGCCTAAGTGTGTCCATAACTTGTTTTCTCATTATGTTTATGGCTACCCCTAGGTCAATCAGTGCATTTGGTATTTCAGTTCCATTGATGTGAATTTTTACAATGGGGCTTCCTGGGTCTAGATATTTTTGGATTTTCATCTTCCCCATCATAATGTCTGCAATTTTTCCAACTAACTGAATTCTTATATATTTTCTATTTCTTCCTGATCGTTGTGTACTTAATTCCTTAATTGTTTTTGCGAAAAATGGTATTTCTTTTATGCGTTGCAATAAAGGAATCTTAATACAGACATTTCTCAATTTGTCCATAATATTATAATCAAGTAAGATAATTTGTTTCTCTACTCCATCGATTTTTAATCTTTCTGGGAAAGGTGGCTCAAATGATATTGAAGGTTGTTCTATGATAGGAGTGTTTATTGGAATTTCTTCTGTTTTTCTAGTTTCTTTTTGTGGGAGAGAAGTCTCTCCTTCTTCTGACTGATTCTTATGTTTTTGAAGATTTGATTTTGTTTTTTGAATGACAACAAAAGGTTTTTTTGGTAATACCCTTCCAGACCTTAATTGAACATTGTTTAGGTCTAGTGGGGTTATTACATAAGTTTGAGGATTCTGACCCTTCATGTTGTATACTAGTTGTTGTGGTACTTTATTATTAGGATTTGGAAGTGGTTGAGCTGGTAGTTGATTTGATTTTTGTGGAAATGGTAGGGAAAATTGCAGGTTTTTCCTTTGAACTGGGACTTGTGGTAATTGATTGGTTTGAGGAATTTGTTTGGATCGGGTTAAGAATTGTGGTGGAATATAGGCTGGCGAGTATTATTGATATTGAGCATAGGCTCCATAAGGATTTTTCCATCGTTGATTCCAAAGTTGTGATTTTGGTAGAGCCCAAGGTTGCAAAGCTGGATTACAATTACTTTGTGAAGATTAGGCAAATTTTTGTGGTGTAAATCCTTGTGGTTGACTTGGTTGGGGTTTTTCCATGGTATTTTAGCTAAAAAGTAGAGAGGGTCTGTTGGTTCTGAGATTCCTTCGTCATTGAATACAACCTTGAGACTTGGTAAGGATGGACATTCCTTTGTATCATGATTATCTGCACATATGATACAGGGTTCTATGAATTTTGAGTCTAAGGGACATTCTCTCAGAGCATGTTTCTTTTGACATTTGGGATAGAAGATAGATAATGCAGCATTTTCGGAATTTTTCTTGGTTTGTATTTTAAGGGTGTCTATTTGTTCACATAAACTCCCTAAAATATCTGTTTTAATGGTGTCAAGTAGATTTCCTATTTCTGCCCTTCTAATTGTTCCAACTGCAAACTTTTTTATTCTTGATAAGAGAGGGTCTCTGGGACTCTTTCCAACTCTTGCTTTGCCCCTTGAGATATGTACACACAAATCACAAATATCTGCAAATTGGAGCTTGTAGATATATCCCTTTACTGTTAGGTTAAGTGGATCGATCCATTCATATTTAACGACTTTGAGTAAAAGAGCTTTTAAGGCGTCTTCATCCAAATTATAAATTTTTTCTCTTTTAACATTATAAACAAATAGTTCTACCAGGTATTCAAGATTCTCATCTTCTTTCTATGTCATTTTCAAGAATTCATCTTTAAGGTTACTAGGCATACAATAGTCTCTGTACTTGCCCAAGAAAGCCTCCTTCATCTGTTCCCATGTTGTTATGGAATGCATTCCTAGACTCATGAACCATTTTAATGCTGAGTCTTTTAATATGGCAGGAAATAATTTCAACTTTTGAGCATCATGCAGATAGTCATATGATTTGCACAATACTTCAAATTCGAAGAGAAATGTCTCTGGATCTTTGTTTCCTTTCCCATGGAAATTAGGAAGAATCGAGGGTGATATATTTTTCATTGTGAGCATTGTATCTTCATCAAGAATAGGGAATCCCAAAAGATATTCATTCCCTCTGCCACTACCCCCTCTTCTACCTCTACCTCTTCCTCTTCCTCTACCTCCAATCCTATCCTCTTCACCATGGACATTATGTACTTCTCCTTCTTCTTTAGCCATGATAGATTATTCTAAGCTAAGATAGTGTTCTTCTAGTCTTTTTGGTTCCTCTAACAATGGTTTCTCAGAATAAGTTTCCAATCCCTCCTCTTCAATAGGAATTTCTAATTCTTCTCCCATGATTTGTTCACCAGTGGAGGATAGAAAGGTTACTCCTGTGGTTGGAGATGTAGGATTTTCTTCAATTACAGCTTTAGCAGAGGAAGTAGGCGAAGTTTTGGATTGAATTTTTTATCTTGAGACTTCAAGAAGTCTTTGTCGACCCTTAAATGGAATTTGGGTTTGAGTAGGTGGTCTTGAATCTCAAAATCGTGGTGGGTGAGTGGGTTTGTGGGAATTGAACTTCTTCCTTGTCCTACAAATGTACCCCTAGAGTCTTTATCCCTACGCATGTCATGTTTTTAAATTAATGGTGGTTTTTTTTTATCACTTCTAATTATACTTATCTGGAAACGACACCAAAATGTTTGGTCAATTCAATGTCCTTGAATTAGCAATCATAAATTGTCAACTAGGGTGCATAGACTGACGAAGCGTAGGTGCACAATATGTTCTTAGAAGTTCTTTTAGTAGGTCATTATGTATTTGTCATAGTCCTAGGATGCAGGTGATGTTTGCTAATTGTATTAATGTTGTAATTCTTAAGGATATTGATTAAGTTTCCTAGGAATTAATTGTTATTCAATCAGTTTGTAGATGATGTGAGCGTGATTCTACTTATGTTAAGTTGTTAGGATTTGATTTCAAACTCTTTTTTGTAGCTCCTAATCCTCTAAGTATAAAATGGAATCTTACTCTAGCAGCTATGAAGGAATATTTTTGAACTTAATTGTTTTAGGAGAAGTCTTCTCGCTTGTTCAATTTTTGCTCAAACAATGTAATCCAGGCAACATTTATGAATTAAAAACACTTCAAATGCTGGATAATAAGCAAAGAAAATAATTGTACAGTACTAGGTATAAAGAAAAGTAAACAACAGCCCAATCTAGGTATCAATCAAAGAAGAATTCTTATGCAGATAACGATTTGAAATCATTATACAACATGATCACACAAAACAGAGTAATTAAATACTTGAAGGAAATCAAATTGTATTTGATCAAAACCTTCCACTGTTTGTAGGGGCCCTTCACATAGCAGTTCAAAGCTTCAAATCAGTACAATGATTGCACACAAAAACCAAATTCATTCACACGAAAGTCATAAATTGTTCAGAAAACATATCATTCGGTGCGCACCCAAATAACAGTGCGGCCATTAACTTTATAGCATGTCTTCTTGCATAACTTTAGGAGAATCGTAAGCCTAATATATCTTAACCCTATCTAAACTTATATTGTGAAACCGTCATTTTTCTATGTTGAAAGCAAAATGATAAGGTTTCAGCTAATCTCGAGCTCTATTTTGTGTTAATACGTCAGTTGACTTTGGAGTTTGACTGCGATCTCCTGTGCCTTTTTTAGAACATTGTTTTGACTGGATAGGAAGGTATCCATGAGGGAGTCACCTTCTATCCATCTGTATCTTTTGTTGCTAAAATCGAACTCTGGAACCTCATGGACAATGAAGGCTGCTATGAAATCCTAGACTAGCTGCAGAAACAGGTCGATTTGATAGCTAATTACAACTTTAATTAAAACAATAGGGTATATAGCTAAATATGAACAAGAAAACATATGAATGCATACCTTCATCGGAACCTTGTAGATATGGCTTTATTAAGTGTTAAATATATATGAGAAAGAGAGGATTATTGGGCGAAAAGGATGTCAAAGTAGGATAATCTTTTGACTCTACAACGCACTCGCCTCACCCTCCATGTGTTAGAACTGCTCAAACACCATCCTTCACTTACTGCATATGCCGTACCCTAGATACTAACAGGTACATCTTACTTTCCTTTATGCGAAACCATGGTCAAGGGGATATCATACGACCCACTCTTGGGACTCTTACACCAAATGGTGTGAGGTCTAATGAGGACTTCGTACAGGTGATATGCCCTAACACATTGGCGGGGCTAGCACCGTCAACATTTTTGGTGCTAGGAGGGTCAAATGATACTTTGTGTCCTCTCATCCTGTTTTGAACCTTTTCTAATTTATCATGGAGTCTTGCACTCTCAACCCTCCATGATGTTTTTCGCATGTCGAACTTGTCCACATCATGAGGAAGTTTTTTGATGTCTTGTCTACATACACATATGATGCTAAAGAAGAAGTAGCCTGACCTATGTTCTTACATGACTTCCTTATCATGCTTGATGAGGAAGATGGATGTTCTGATGAATAGGTGAGTCTGATGCTTGCATACACACTTTGTGAATCCCCACATCGGTGGTTGTGCAACCTACCGCCTAACAGCATGCACGCACTTGAGAATTTTTATGATCTCATTAAAGATAATTTCCATCATTTTGATCTAGAAAATAGTGACCAAAAACTATTACAACAATAGAAGGTCCCGCATGAATTGCTTGATGATTTTTGACAGTGCTTCCATGTTTTGTAGTTTCAAGCTCCAAAAAGCGAGATGAAATTTCAATATGTCATTGATAGATTCGAATATTACCTTATCCAATCTATCAATCACAAGAAGAGGTTCAATCTTAAGCCCCACTCAACATACTTCAGTGATGGAGCTACATAATCACAGAAGGACACGGTCATTGTCACAAGTGACTGTCTTCTATCCCCTCATCAAACATCTCCACCACTACAAAGTGATGTGGGAAAACATGTAGACACATTTGTTGAACTGTCACGTCCTCCTAACATCACTCCTTCCAATTTTCATGCAGACTTTGTTATGACTCCCATACCTTGTCACATGTATTTTGTACCTTAACCTCCATCTTCATATTTTGATCATCCTCTAGATGACACTGTCTTGTGTTCATCCTTTCCAGACTCTACACTCGTTTTAAACGAGGATCGATCTATCAACGGAGTTGGTGTTTCACAACGAACATGCATTGGCATTCATGAAGAGCATGACAGGGAACTTGAACCTCCATCGACGGTAGGGGACCATCCTTGTTTGTCCATACCTCCTCCATTTTTTCCTAACATCCTTGATGATCCTATTGTCCTTGATTTTTCATGTGCATCTCCATCCATGGATGCACCCATTGTTGATCATTCACAGGATACACTGGATGCCAATCCATCATTTGACAATGGAGAGGACAAATCATTCATTGAGCATCCACTTGATTTTTCACCTATCTTTTCTAGAAATGCAGAGGATGAACCTTCTTGCTTCTCATCTACCCCTTTGTGCAATTCATCAAATCATGAGGATGCCGATCAACATCTTGAGTTTTCTGATCTTGGCTGTCATGATCAATTTACCTCATCATCTGATCACGATGTTGATTCACTCATTGCTAATCCATCTAAGTCACTGGTCTATGATGACCCATCTATTAATGAATTTGAAACCCCACAGACTATTGAGGCACTTCAGCCCAAGCTGATGGTAATGTCATGCCATCACTATCCTGAGGTTTGTTTCACTTTTGATCATGAAATTGTTCAAAAATGCAAGGCTCCTCATCACTTATCTGTATGCATTGAAGATCAACCTAACACTTGTATCTCACTTCCTCCCCTCGAACTACAAAATACCATTGCTCGTGCATTGGAGGAATCTTACACAACAAGCACACTTATGCAACATAAGTGGTCTACTTTTCTCATGTTTTCTTGCACGTCATAGTCAAGGTAATGCATACACTCAACATCTTCACGTAGTGTATGAAAACACCATGGCAAATCCACAAATAGCATGGCATGTGCTTTCACTCACTTTTGCTCTATGGACGCTTGTAAGCTCGAAGTGTGTCTGTCTTCATTTTTGTATATTTCACATAGGCTGGTTCGCACAATTATGTTGTCTGCAAACCATGCCTTCACCAACATCGGTAAACCAATGTGTCGGTGCTTGCATTCGATGTATCACTTCATGTTAGACAACCCATGCACTGTTAGGTTAGGACTAGGAGTAGTGTTTTCTTTTTGAGTTGTTTTATTTCATGCATTTTTGCTTATTTCTTTATGTGTTTGTTTGTTTGCTTGTTCATTTGGTTATTCAGCTTGCTTTCACATTTTCTCCTACTTTTTCCTTTTCTTTTTGGTTTGTTTTCTTGTTATTGCCCATAGGTTAGTTTCACATGAACTATGTGTGACTCTTGAAACAATCTGGGTAAAGTACAAGAGAACTTGTATAGCTATCAGTATTTGGTTATCTGTTGTTTGCTCTCTTATGTAAGAACTTATTGTCTTCAGTCCATGATACATCAATGGAAAATACATATTGTTCAAAGTGAACCTTGGTGAAAACACAAAGCTTGCATGCTAACTAGTATCACCTACTCTAGTCTGTTGTTTTTGGGTTAACCATTATCAGTTGAGTCAAGTAGAATAAGGTGAGGGGGGAAACCTTAACAAGCACAAAAAAAAGTATATATAAACTACTCCTCTGAAGGAAAACCTCTTCTTCTCTTAATAAGTTAGGATCCCTCTTCTACCTCTAAAATGAATAAGTGTGTTATGCAGAGTTATGACAATAAAAAAAAAATGAAAAGTGAAAAATTTCGAAAAAATGAAAATGAATAAGGCAAAAGAAGAGAAAGGCTTCTTGCATAGAGAGGTAATGCACGTAACTTTGTCAGGGTACTAACTAGGCTCACTGGAAATAGAACGATGCTTGTGTTCCTATGTGACTCCATTAGGGTACTGTCCAGGCCTTCTAGCAGCGGAGCAACACCATAGATGAAACTAAGACTCTGATGACTATACTTCTTGTGCACCAGTATACCCCTGATCCCCAATTGAAACAACTATGTTGGCTTGGATTGGAATGTGTGTCGATCGACCAAGAGCTTGGCATATGCTACAACTTATAATCAAGCAAGTGTTGGAACCAAGATGAATAGAGAGGTAAACAATACTTCCGAAGGTGTTAGACTTGATTTTCATGAACAAGGTCTATTTAGAGAGCTGGAATTCTACAAGTGTCTCACCAAGTGTTGTAGTGGCTACAACCACCCTCCAAAAATTTTCCTTAGCTTCGTTTTGGAGCCTCCCTACCAACCATCCTTAGAAACATGTCATGTATTATCAAGAACATCATCTTCAACTATTTCATAGAGTCTTGTTAGCCTGTGTATGCAAGTTTATTCCACCTCCTTCACAGGCTGCTTTCTAGACATAGTGTCAGTTGCTGGTTGAGAAGCTCCCTCTAGGAATTGGACAATTTTGGAGGGAAACCAGCCTTCCCTATAGAAATTTCACAAACCGAGCTGGACACCCAGCTGGGCTCTAGAATTGTGCAATTATTCCTAATAGTCTTCCTCCCAAAATTTACATAATTCATCCGAGGGAAGCTGCCCAGCCCATAAATTGTGCAATTCATCCCAGGGAAATTTTGGGCAGTAGTCATCTGCTGATCCTAGAAATTGTGCAATCCCTTTAAGACAACCAGCCTAGTAGCTAGCAGAAATTGTAGAAATCTAGCGAGGTAGCCTACTGGGCTCATAAATTGTGCAATACAATTAGACATGCTTCCTTGGGAAAATTGTGAGGTCTGACCCAAGACAGATGCTCAGCCTAAAAATTACGCAACCTTTGGAGACAATCACCTATTCCTCTCAAAAACTACACAATCCCTCTGGGACAAGCATCTCCACTCGGCCTAGAAATTGCCCAAATTTTCATCCCAATCTCATAGAATGATGCATGTGCCTTCAGGTTGACTAGTGTTGGGTTGTGTTATATTCTTTCCACGACTACCCCATGTTGTTAAATAGGGGGAGAAGGGGGTGGAGCCCCCCTTCGTTGCGCCGATTATGTAGCAGGGGGGGTCAGAGGGGGCTTTAGGCATACCCATAACCCTACTTTATGGGGTCTAGGGTAGCGCCCCAGAAAATTTTGGTTTTGGACCATATGTTAGGATGGGTGAACCCACCTATGGTTTTGTGCATGATTTTCGAACATGTTTTTGGACACGATGGTTTTTAGTCCATGGTATTGGATGAGATGGTTTTCGTTCCATGGTATTGGATGCTTCAGCATGTATAACTATGTATTATAACATTGAAAGGAACATAATGAAAAATCAAGCTGGTAGTCCCGGTTTTGGGATATAGGGGAAAATCTCTGTGTATATGTGTTTTATGTGTTATGCTCTTGCATCATTTATTTTCTGTGTTTTAGAATTCATATGCAGGTAATTTTTGTATGGGGTGAAAACTTGCTTTTGGTATCAGAGCAGTTTTGAATTCAAGGGGACACCTTTGTTGTTGAGGGGTTTCGCTAAGGCTTGTGGTAGACCCTATTCAGTGAGAGATCTGCGAGATCGATTCTGCTGGTGAAAGAATATGGCGAGCAGTGGAAAGATAGAGATCACGATGGATGATCTATTGGTGGATAAAGATTAGTGGATCGTGGTAGATCCGGGTACTAAATGTAGGTTTTAACCCTGTACAGAAATTACCTGCATACGAATTCTAAATCACAGGAAAAATAAAAATGCGAGAGCATAACACATAAAACACATACACACAGAGATTTCCCACTGGGTCTCAAAACCGAGACTACCAGCTTGACTATTCATTATATTCCTTTCAATGTTACAATACATATTTATACATGCGAAGCATCCAATACCATGGACTGAAAACCATAGGTAGGTTCGCCCAACCTAATATAGGGTCCAAAAAAAAATTTCTCGGGGCGCCGCACCGAACCCCGTAGAGGGGGGCTACCCACCCCCCTCAAACCCCCCAGACAAGGGGGGCTGCCGCCCCCCCTGTGACCCCCCCGCTGCACAATCGGCGCAACAAAGCGGGTGCTACGCCCCCCCTCTAAGCCCCCGGTTCACTACGTAGGTTAGTCATGGAAAGAATATAACACAACCCAACATCAAGAGTTTAACTCTCTTATTTCTACTGTACCCCCTCCAAGTATTCTAATCACTTCCTTTGATTGGAATCGACTGGCAGGATTTTTCCTTCCCTCATATGTGCTTTTCTAGATCATAGTATAAGTTTGTAAAATGATTGTATCTGGAACTATTATAGATGAAGGTGCATCAGTGAGTATCCTTTCCTCAACTGCTTGGAAAATGCTTGGTTCGCCACCACTTGTACCTGTTACACAGAATCTATTGGGTTTTAACAGAGGAACGAGTCTATTGGGTTTTAACAGAGGAACGAGTCGACCATTAGGGATCATTCCTCAGTTACGTATTACTATGGGAGGGAAAACCATTTATCTGAATGTGATAGTAGTCCCAGGCCCTTTAGATTATAATTTACTTCTAGGGCATGACTCTGTTTATGGCATGGGAGCTATTGTTTCAACACTCTTTCGAGTTATTTGCTTCCCATTGTTCCCAAATGGTCCATTTATGCCAATGGTATCATCCTTGCCATGGATTAATTATGTGGTAACCTGTTCCATACCTGTATCGACTAACAATCAATTCAGTGATGTTATACATCGTGTATTGGGGGCATTGGAACTAGATTTCTCCTTCACAACCTGTTATGAGTTGTGATAAGGGGTCCGAGGATAGTTCTTTGTCTTGTGTCAACCTTGTTAAAAAATGAAAACAAGGGTATTTGAGGATAGTTCATTGCCTTGTGTCAACCTCATTGAAAAATGAAACCAAGGAATATGAGGATACTTCATTCTCTTGTGTCAACCTCGTTAAAAAATGAAACAAGGGGTTTGAGGATAGTTCGTTGTCTTGTGTCAACCTCATTAAAAAAGGAAACAAGGAGTATGAGGAAAGTTCTTTTACTGTGTCAACCTCATTAAAAAAATGAAACAGGTCAATGAGCATAGTTCCTTGTCTTGTGTCAAGCTCGTTAAAAAATGAAACAAGGAATTTGAGCAAAGTTCTTTGTCTTGTGTCAAGCTCATTAAAAAAAAAAAATGAAACAAGGTCCCAAGTTTAATCTTTGATTAGATTTCATAAAATCCTAGTCATGTCTTTCACTTGATCTCATAAAAGAACCTTCCTTCCATCCACTAGCCATGAGTAGTCTACTTAGGTGAATGTAATGAAGCTTGGGGGGCGTGCACCTAATGGTAAAGATGAGTTTCCTTGTAGGTTATGTGATTGGTCAATCACACCATTCACCTTTTTCTGTTTGGACGAAGCTAAAGAGGTGTTGGATAACTGTCCTGCTTCATCGCAGTGACTTCCATCTAGTTACAGGAGACTCTCGCTTTCATCAAGCTAAGGGCATGCAAACCAACTCAAGCATAATTTTTCATTTCAAGCTTGTGTAAACCTTAAACTGAATCCAAATACAGTTCCCTATGGTTCAAGATTGTCTAAAAATGAACCCATTTTCAATTTTTTAACCCTCATGATTACCATTTTATCAGCCTCTATTATCAAATGAGCCTTGGTTGTTTCATTCCATCACCACCATCTCTTTGGCCAATCATACACTTTCACTTGGTTGTTTTACCCTTTTTTGAAGAACAGTTGTAATGAGTGGTCTTATTAGCCATCCTCTTTACATAAATCAACATGTTTTGAAAAGTTCCAACATCACCAGAATCACTTTCTACCCTAGACACCACTCGTTCCTCAAAATGGAGTTGTCTTTAAACTCTTTTTAGACTCTTTAAACATGAAAGGATTGTCGAGCACTTGTCCTTTCCAGCTCGTTAAAGTGTTGGAAATGTCATCCCTCATGTATTATTTATCCTTTTTTGGAGCTAAGGGATTACTTTACAAAAAAATTTATGTAGTTTTCTTTTTGTCCCTTTTCAAACTTTCTAAACATGAAAAGGACCGAGTTATCCTTATCATTAAACTCGTTAAAATAATAGTGACAAACTTGTCCATTTAGACGAGACCGAGTTTCACTCTCGCTAGACTCGTTAAAACATTAAATGGTGATAGGTTTGCTCGAATAGTGAATTATAGAACAATCATATGTTATCCTCCTCAAGCTTGACAAAAATAAAGAAGTACTGGTCAGCAATGACTAGGGAAAAAGAGGAAAAAACTTGAAGAATTTATGGTAGCAAGTCGCTCTTGAACATGACACTTTCACTTCATCTCCATGATTGAGCTGGGTTGGGTTATTCCGTTCATCGGTCATCATACCATTGGTCATTCATACCATCAATATTTTGGGGTTAATGCTACCAATTCATCTCAATGTCACTGACATGTTCAAGAGAAGTCATCCAGTTAATGTCTCATACCATGCAATACCTCCAACCTTCAATTTTCCATGACCACCATTCCTGAACATTGCGTCATCGGTTCATTTTCACCTCTAGAAATCATTTTCTTCGTTTCATGTCATAGATGTGTGATACATCAAGGCCCTCGTACAATGAGTTGATTCTTGTCGACATCATCTTATTATCTAAGAAGTTGACTTAGAAACAACCCTTTCAGTGCTTTGAAGTTTGAATACATCAATGGCAAGTTTCTCACTTCCAGCGACAGGTTCACATCAATGGCCTTTGACTGAAATATTTTTCATGGTGTTCGACACCGGATCATGTATTCACACCAGGTGAATTATACTGTAGTACCTTGAGGATCATTATCATTATCGATGATTCCTCTCGCGTCTGTTAACAGCTCACATCATTGGCTGGTAATCAGGCGATGTCTTTCCATGTTCGACTTTAGAACATCTCTTCATATGGATTGACCTGTACATTAAGCGAAGATTGAACGAGTTTGAAGACCTCGGATCTAGTTTCATCCATCTGGGCTGTGATATATTTAGGGATATAAAAACATCAAATGTACAAAGGCTCTACACAGATGGTCATCCTAATCATGGATTGCGACTCTATATCTGTAGAATCACAAGTCTGTATCTGTAGAAGACTATCTAATCTATGTACATGAAATGAAATTTATAAAGCTAAGCATGGGAATGCCTCCCTTAGCTAGATCATGAAAATCATATTATGATGATGTATTGTATTGTAACTTATGCAGGTCACCTTCTAGTTTGAAACTTCGAAACCTCATGATAAAGCATTTCACCCGACATGAATATTTACAACCTCATGCTTTAGGGGGAAACTGTTATAGACATATCTAGGCACATCAACCCCAAACGTATTAGGGCTCATCAACCCCTAAAAAAGTTGTTTCATATCCTAAAGGAACATAGTCATTTGAACACATCATTCCCCAAAAGTTCCATATGAGAAAACAGCCATAAATTGCCTAAATTGAACCATACTAACTACTCCACTGGCAAAGTGTGATGCATACTAAATGGTACACTGCTAGGGTGTGATGCATACTATTTAGGCCTTCTATAGGGTGCGATGGGTGAGGATGGACATATTTCTGGGACAATTTGTTAGTTGGTTGCTCATGGAATCTTCTAGAAACTTCTCCTGTGCCACTTACCTCTCTGAATTCGCCCAAGGATGAACAAGGGACTAGGAAACCATCTCCAATCCCCTCTCTTGTGGAACTAATTGTAACAAGTGGAATGATAGTAATTAAACCCCATGGATGACTCACACCCTTGCAAACATCTATAAATGGATCTCCAATTCAAGAGAACAAGAGGCTGGGATATTGTGAATTGCAAGGAAGTGCTCATAGTTTGTCATTGAGGAGAGAGCATTGTATTCTTGTTGGTGCGATCTTGCTATTTCATGAGGTGAAGAAGGATTGAAGTTGGGAGGACAGCATTGGATCAAACAACTGGGTTGTAATTCTCCTTTCTATTAATAAAGCTCTTCAAGTTTTCTCCCATATGATTGTGCAATTGTGAATGTTATCATTTGTGAATGCTATCATTTTTTCATTATATATCTAATTCTGTAATGTTTATGTTGTAATAGATCACGATGCTTTGACGATTCTTTGTTGCTATACTTGTGTAGGTACTCTCCAAGCATGTTAAGTACAGGGAGGAGTTACAGGATCTTCCAAAGGGGAGAGAGATCAAGCAAGGGATTAAGCGGAAGTTCCAAGTTGGTTCCATTATCTTTCTCTTATCTGTTACACATAGGAAAAATCATTGAATTGCTTTAAATTGTTGTTTCTAGGGTAGCTGCCAAACCTAGAGGGCTAGCATTCTTTAGGAATACTAGTTTTCCCAGAAACACCATTGAGACTTTAACTTCCACTTGACATGACGTTACATTACAATGCACATGTGGTCATGTGAGACAAAATGGCTTTAGCAAGCCATGCAAAAAATCGTTGATACTTGGTCTGTTGAGGTGAGACCAACTCTTTGACATGCTTTTGAAGGTGAAGGTGGTGAGTTGATGCCATGCTTGGTCATCCATGATGGTGCTCATGCACCCCATGATGACATCTTGCCGAAGCCAACTCTTGCCTCCATTTCATCCTATGCATTGGTATGGCTCCTTTATCCAACTCGTCTACTAACATGTGCAAGGTCTTCTTGGGTGTGGTTGAACTGGAAACACATTGATGCATAATGTATGTGTTGTTATTCAAGCGTCTGCTAGTGGTCATGTGCATCAACCTGCCTAAGTTCATGTTCAGCTCCAGTTGCACTTTCTTATTGTCTTTGCCTTGGTGAGTATGTTGAATGGTTGGATCACATGCATGCACACAATGACATGTATGTTGTTGAATGCCTTACATGCGACCAACAAAACTGTTCACTATGTCTTCTATATGCTAGCTATTGGGATTTATCTTTAACTTGTACGGGTGTAGTTTCATCCATGAATGTATGTTGCCCCCCCTGTTGTACCTATTCCTGATGCACTCATTTGCTTGTCTATGCAGCTTCATGTTCTCTCTTCAGTTGTTGCTTCAGTACATGCAACTCCTTCTTTGTTCCATTCTCTGCATTCATGTGATCTTCATGCCATGCCAAAACCTCATAGCCTAAGTCTCCAAAGTTGCTTTCATCACCAATGGATCTACTTGAGCTTACAACTTTGTTCTGCATCTATGTTGTCAACAACCTTCCTATTGTATTCATTGAATTTGGTATGCTACCTTTAGCTATTGTTCATGATGCTACTTGTTTTGACACTGCTACTGACATATCTTGATGTGCTTTTCTACAAACAACTTGATATCTTTGTGAGTAGGTGAGCTCCTAGACATTTGATCGACTACATCTCTAGGTGTGCTCTGAATGGTGTCTTTGACTCTGCTCTGTTGGAAACCATTGTAGCTATATTGTTGAGAGGAAAATGAACACTTGCAATACCTGGAGACATGGCAACACTCATGGCAAGCAATCTGTCAGTCAAAAACCAAAATGAACTTGAGAACTGACTTGCAACATACCTGTGTGACTTAACATGAAGGTTGAGCAATCTCAGACAGGAGATCGGGAGATTGACTACCAAGACTGCGCAAGGCATAGTCTGGGCTGTTGGGAGACTGAATGACTACTAGAACTACACAATGCAATTTCCATTCTAGTTGTGGATTGATAGAATTGTACAATGCATATTCTTAGCTGGAAATGGTTGCAGGCTTCGTGACTACATTGCGCAATTTTCTGGGCCAGCAATCACTATCCCTTAGAAATGCACAAAATAGTCCTAAAGAATAGTCACTAGGCATAAATGCACATTTCCTGAGAGGAAGATAGAGCCTTCCCTCTCAGGATTGCACAATGTTGTCTTGGTGAGGCTCTTGGTGAGGTAAAGTCTAGGCCAACACTGCCCATACTCATCAACAGGCAACAGGAAGCAAATGTGGAAGTGAATGCATGGTGACACTAAGTGAAATCATAAGTGATTGATAATGAATCTAAACATTGAATGAAAGATTCAGTAAATAGATCAACATGCACATGGGTGAAGCGAGTCGTCGAATCAGTGACTGTTTGTGCAAAACAGTTTCATGCATGTGACAGTAGTGAGATAGCAAAAAAAACTAAAGCGGTGCTAGAACAAGCTAGTATGTATCAAAACAACAGCAAGCCTTCATGGAAATCAATAAGACAACATTCATAAGAAACGAAACACAAAAAGCGCTAGAAATGCAAGACAAGGCATGGAAAGCAGGCTTACTCAAAACAATTGAGTTGAATGTGCCAACAACTCCTAGATGCAATGTGGGATGTCAGAGCTGTAAGGTTGATGTGAGGAATGAGCTCTACAACATCTGGTTGATGAGTTTTGATAACACTGAGTTTGTTATGTACATGCCACAAATCTAGGTAAGGAGACACTTGGTGGGAGGTTTCTGAAATGATACTAGCATGTAACCTCCAACTGCTCAAAATTGATCCCTGAAACAAGGGATGCCTTTGATGCTGCTTTGGGAGAAATAGCCCATGCATGCAAGCAAGTTTTGCTTTGTCTCAGAGGGAATTGGTCAACTCAACTGCACATGCAAGGGACTACTCGACTGTTAGGAGAAAATGTGCATTTCTAGTTGTGAGTTGGGCTGGTTACCTAGGAGATTTTCGCCATTTCTAGACAAAGCAGTTGATTGCTACCCAAATTTGCGCAAATTCTGGGTTGAGCAACCCTGTTGGGGAAAATTGCACAATTTCTACTGTGAGTGTTGACTACCACAATTATGCAATTCTAGAGCCCAGTAGCTTTCTAGTCAGGATTGCATAATTTCTACAGGGAAGGTTGGTTTCCCTCCATAATTGCGCAGTTTCTTGGGGGAGCTGCTCAGCCTTCAACTGGACCAAGTCCAGGTGATCAGTTGGTGAGGGGAATGCATCAAGCTATGATTGCTAGGCTACTTTGTGCAAGAAAAAAGTTGAAGCTTGTGAACTTGACGAAGTAAGGAAAGCTATATGAAGGTTGGAAGGGAGGCTCCAAAACGAAACTAAGGCAAAATTGTGGAGGGTGTTTATAGCCACTACAACACATTGTCTTACCCTTTTTGGTTGTTTATGGTTCTCTCATGTTTCTAATAATAAATAGTTCCTTAAGCCTCATTGTAACATAGTTCATAAGCATGTAGTTGCTACATCTCTTCTTAGAGATAAGCTACCGTAACCCAGCTATATTATTTCCATCTTGTTTGTGAGCATAGTTCAGTATTTTTACATTAATGAAATGGAGTGTTTTTCTACGGCATCTCTGTGTTTATGACTATATCTGTAAGGTTTTTCATTCCTTTTCTGATTTCAAATCAGTGGTATCAGAGCAATCTTCTCTTTCTCTATTTTTCTTTTCATGTCCCCAATGAGGTCAAGGTATAAGGATTTAGGGCTTGATCTAATTGAACCATTGCAAGATCAACCTCTCGAAACCTGATGACCTCCCATGATGGAAGAAAATAAAGATGAGGAGTAGGAGATCCTTCCAAAATGTTACTCGAGGAAGGCCTCAAGCGATAGAGGGACACGATGATGGATAACTTTGCCTAGATCCTTCAACGGCTACCCACAAGTGATGCATCTTCATTCAACAACCACTCTCGAGGCATCACTCCTTTAAGGTACAAGTTAACTTAGATATTCCCATATTTGAAGGCATGATAGGTGCAGACGCCCTAGATAAATGGTTAAATCTATTGGAAGGATATTTTCAGTTCATGACTTTTCCAATTGGGAAAATATTACTTTTTCACTTCTTAAAGATGCTCCACATGTCAAGGATTGGTGGGAAACCTACTATGAACAAAAGGACAAGAGTGAACCCTCATTGTTTTCAGCTGCACCCACTTGGAATTCTCTTTGATAGGCCATCAAGGAACAATATTACATTGTTGGGAGCTATGAAGACAAATACATAACGTGGACCACGCTACAGTAGGGAAGGGAAAAAGATGTTCCAGACTTCACAAATAATTTCCATACCCTTTGCACAAATATGGGTATCAAGCATACTGAGCAGCATTTGGTTCTCAAGTACCATGGTTGCCTACACAAGTACATCTAGGATGAGATGGAGTTCCTAGACATTTCCTCGCTCCGCATGGTGTATTGGTACGTTGTCAAGATTGATGATCTAGGTAGATATTGGTTCCCACCCACCTATTCCACTTTGACTCCCACCATTTTTTCTTTCAGTTTTTTAGTTTCCTTATTTGTAGCACAATTTACTATTTTTGGCATTTTTTCAAGTCCTGAACTTCTGGAACCACTTTAAGGCCCTAAATGACGTTTTTAGTGAAAACCGAGGCAACACAATTTATAGACCAATTTTGTCCAGTCAAAAGTTGTATTCCTTGAATAGATCTTTCTAACGAGGTATTTTGTGCATCAAACAAAGATCGTATGCCAAAGTTATGACCGCAACAAGTTGATGTACCAATTTACCCAAACAAGGCTCATAGTTTGGCGCTTCATCTCCTAGGGTTAGGTTTTAGGATGTTTAGGGTTTTCCATTTTTTCTTAATAATAAATAGGCCTTTGGGCCTCATTGTAACATGATTCTGAGGCATGTAGCGACCACATCTCTTCTCAGAGATAAGCATATTTCAATATTTGACATTAATGAAATGAAGTGTTTTTTCTACTGCATCTCTATATTTATGGTTATATCTATAATTTTTGAGTTCTTGTTTAAATCTATATCATTGGTATCAGAGTGGTCTTCTCTTTCTCTCTTTTCCTTTGCATGTCCCCAATGAGGTTGGGATATAAGGAGTTAGGGCTCAATTTGTAGAACCTTTGCAATATCGACCTCGTATCCCGGACAGCGGCCCATGGGGGAAGAAAAGAAAGATGAGGGAGCAAGAGATCCTATCAAAATATTGCTCAAGGAGGCCCTTGAGAAATAAAGGAATGAAATGATAGATAACATTACCAAGATCCTTAAACAGTTGCCCATCGACGGCATATCCACATCCAACAGCCACTTTGGAGGCTCCAACCCTTTTAAGGTACAAGTAAACTTTGACATTCCCATATTTGAGGGCTAAATATATGTAGATGTCGTAGATAAATGGTTAAATCTACTAGAAGGATATTTTTCTATTCATGATTTTTGCAGCTGGGAAAATATTATTTTTTCTCTTCTCAAAGTCGCCCCACATGTCAAGGACTAGTGGAAAACCTACTTTCAACAGAAGGATAAAAGTATGACCTCATTGTTTTTAGCTACACCCACTTGGAATTCATTCCTGGACGCCATCAAGGAGTAGTACTACCCTTTCGGGAGCTATGAGGATAAACACATAAAGTGGACCACGCTACAGTAGGGAAGGGACCAAGATGTGCCAGAGTTTACCAATGTTTTTCATATCCTTCGCACGAAGTTGGTATCAAGTATTCTGAGAAAAATTTACTAATCAAGTACTACGACTACCTACACCGGTACATCTAGGACGAGATGGAGTTGCTAGACATCTCCTTGGTCAGCACGACATACCGATACACCGTCAAGATCAAGCATAATTTTAAACAAAGAGAAGTGAGACTTTGGATCTATGAATCTGAAGTAAGGGAAAGGTGCCCCCAAACCATAGAACAAAGGACAAAGCCAAGGCAAGGTGGCCCAGGAAAACTTGCCAAAGCCACAAGCAAAGAACAACACTACAAAGTTGAAGAAGGACATGGAAAGTGGCGTGAGTTCCATAAGAGCTCCACTCACAACACAAGTGAGTGTCAAGGCAAGCAGTCACTGGTGGTTGAGCTAAAGTCTTTAGAATCAAATGTAAGTTTCGACTCTGAGTTAGAACCAAACAAGTGGAATGTCAAAGGGAAGCAGGTTATCGATGCAGAGCCCAATGCCACCATTTCCACCACAAATATCTAGAAGGAGGAACTCGAAGATCCATAGGAGGAGGAGCGCCTCTTCCACTCCTAGATGTGGGTAAGGGGTTCCCTTCTATAGTTCATTGTCGACAGCGGGAGCCAAAAGAATGACATTTTAGCAGAGGTCATGAAGAGGTTGGGCTTACTGACCACAACACACCCACAACCGTACATTATCAGTTTGCTTCACCAAGGATGAGATCTTCGTGTGATCTAGCAATGTCGCCTTCCATACAAACTTGATCCCTTCACGGATGAGATATTATGTGACATTGCTCCCCTTAATGTTTGTGATGTATTATTAGGCCAACCATACTTGTGGAAGCAACATGCTATGTTTGAGTCAAGGCCTCACGTTGTTATTGTTACATTGGGAAATAAGTTGTACAGGATACCCGAGGTAGTACTACCCATTGCCATCTCTTTGGTTACTGCAAAAAAATACAGTAAGCTCATTTCCAAAACTAGGAAATTTGTTTTCCTGATGATACGCACTCAAAGAAAGAAGACGATAGTGGCCACGACCTCTAGACAGGGGCCCTCCACATGACAACAAAAGATGGACAAGGTCGTGGATGAGTACGAGGACATTTTCACCTCCCCTGTAGGGGTGCCTCTGCACTGTCATGTCAAGCACTCCATCTATCTGACCCTAGGTGTGTCATTTTCAAATGGATCAATCTATCAGTGCTTTGTTCTGGAGAACAACGAAATCAAGAGGCTGATTCACGAGCTGTTGCAGAAAGATCACATCTGGGCAAGTTTGTCACCCTGTGGGAGCCCAATCATGTTGGTACATAAGAAAGATGGGACTTGGAGACTTTGTATTGACTATCGGGTGTTGAACAAGATCATTGTCCATAATAGGTACCCAATTCCACAAAATGATAACTTTCTGGATCAATTCAAGGGGTCAAAATATTTCAGCAAGATCAATTTGAAGTCCAAATATCACCAGGTACCAATCGAACCCTCTGATGTCTAGAATACTGCCTTCAAATCCAAGGTGGGCCTTTTCAAATGGTTGGTTATGCCTTTCGGGTTGATGAATGCTCCTGCAACCTTCACAACACTCATGGACGACATCTTGCAGCCATTCGCCAACTCATTTTTAGTGGTATACTTCGATGACATCCTGATCTTTAGCTAGAATTGGGAAGAGCACCTACAACACATCCGATAGGTTCTCCAAACACTATGGCAACACAATATGTGTTCCAATTTAGAGAAATGCACTTTTGGCATGACTCAGGTTTAGTATCTACGATACATTATTGATAAACGAGCGGTGCATGTGGATCCGGCTAAGATCCAAGTTATTTGGGATTGGCCAACCCCAACCACTCTGACAGAGCTTCGAAACTTTCTAAGTCTTGCCAATTTCTACCATAGCTTCATATTGGGGTTCTCTCATATCACTTGGCCCTTGAGTCAAGTCACCAAGGGACGAGTGAAAGAAAAAATCTTTTGGCCTAAATCTCAATAAAAGGCATTCATAGAGTTGAAACATCACCTCTGCTATGCACTAGTTCCCACATTACCAGACTTCAACAACCATTTGAGATCGGGACAAATGCCTCTAACTATGCTATTGGGGCAATCCTTACTCAACAAGGGCATCCAATGGCATATCACAGTGAGACACTTTCAAACATAGTTTGAAAGTATCCTACTTATGACAAAGAGATGTATTCCATTGTGTAGGTCTGCCGACAATGGAAGCATCACATTTTCAGGAAGGAAATGGTCATCCAAATAGACCACCAACCCCTCCAGTTCATACAGATGCAAGGGAAGTTGCAAAATGATCACCATCAGAAGTGGTCCACATAACTTCAATATTTCTATTTGACTATAAAGTACAAGAAAGGTAGCACCAATAATGTTGTAGGCTGCCTCATCCAACCATTTATCATGGCGTTAACCACCATTATCAACTCTTGTGTGCACGAGACTTTTGATTGGCCATTTCTCTAAAAATGTGACCTAGAATTCAGCCACGCATACTAGATGCTCTTGGAGGGCCAGTAAGTTCCATATTTTCACCTCTAGAATGCCCTATTATGTCACTTGGGACACCTTTATGTTCCTTCAAGTGAGCGTGCGAGAAAATGGTGGTAGTACTATAGAATTTTTTAATGGTCAAATATTCAATGGGATGTTGAGAAGTACATCAGTTCCTGCACTTTCTTTGCCATTGCCACATCGACCATCAAGAAGCAAGGCCTCTATACTCTGTTGCCTACCCCTAGTCGACCTTAGGAATCCATCTCCATGGATTACATGTCAGGCCTTCCTTCTAGTAAGCATGGAAATGACTGTGTTTTTGTGGTCATCGACATATTCCCGAAGATCGCCATTATGGTGACCTACAAGAAGAATATCACAGCAAAATCCACTGCTAAAATCTTCCTTGAATGAGTGTGGGTACACTTTGGGATCCCACGGTCTATCATATCAAATTGTGATAGCAGGTTCCTTAGTACATTTTGGTCCAATCTCTGGTTGATGCTGGACACCAAGCTCACTAAGTCCACATCTTTCCATCCCCCAATTGATGGCCAGGCAGAGGTTGTCAATAGGATGACCGTACACATCCTACACATGTACAACTCAAAGCATCCACACATATGCGATGAGAGCCTCCCCTATGTCTAGCATAGCTATAACTGAGATCTCCACAACTACACTAACCATAACCCTTTTCAGTTGAGCTTGCGATTCCAGCCATTATGTCCCATTGATGTGTCCATACCATTTGCAGCTACTCAAGAATATTTGGCTCATGTCCAGTCTAAAGTCGATAAGGAAACAACTTCATTGAGAACATCCAACACATCTGCCAGTAGGTCCATGACACTCTAGAGAAATCAAATTCCAAGTACAAGAAGCGACATGATCAACATCGGGTGCCACACAAGTTTCAGGTGAGAAACATATTTTGGTTGCACTTGCAGAAGGAACAGCTTACCAGAGCATATCGGAAACTCCTACCACTCTAATATGGTCCTTACACCATTACCAAGGTTATGGGAGACAAAGAATTTGAGCTTGGCATTCCCCCATTCATTGGCCTGCTCCTAGTGTTCAATGTGGACCACCTTTGACCATACTTCCCACCAGTGTTGGACACATCAGACATTAAAGAACATCTCACACCTACAAGGTTAAATCTAGACTACATGGAACAAGACACAACTTATCATATCATGGACATGCAGATCAATAACACCTGGCAATAAAGGATCCAACTATATCAAGTTGTCAAAGTAGACCAACTCCTTCACCAAGGCAAGTGGCTCACTAGGTACCAAGTTCAGTAGAAGTTTCCTCATCTCAAGGAGGAACTCAATGCAATGGGGACCATTCTTCATAAGTGGGGGGGGAATTATCTAGGTGGATATTGGTGGCCACTCACCTATGCCACTTGGACCCCCACCATTGTTTCTTTCATTTTTTCATTTTCCTTATTTGTAGCACAATTTACTATGTTTTACAGTTTTTCAGCTCCATAACGTCTGGAGCCGTTTTGAGGCCCGAAACGACTTCTTTTTGGAAAAATAGGGCCAAAATAACCCATATATTAATGTTGTCCATTCAAATTTTTATTCCTCGAATAAACCTTTCTAATGAGGTATTGTGCGCATCAAACAGAGATCGTATGTCAAAGTTACGACCCTGGGAAGTTGATGTACCAATTTACCCAAACGAGGCCCATAGTTTGGTGCTTCATCTCCAAAGGTTATATTTTTGGATGTTTAGGGTTTTCCATGGTCCATAGGCATGTAGCCACCACATCGCTTCTCATAGATAAGCCACCATCACCCAAGATAGTCTTATTTCCATTCTGTTTGTAAGCATATTTCAGTATTTGATATTAATGAAATGAAATGTTATTTCTACTACATCTCTATATTTATGGTTATATCTATAATTTGTTGTGTTCCTATTTAAATCTGGATCAATTGAATAGAAGTTTAAACAAAATAAGCGAGACTATGGATATGTTAATCCAAAGCAACGAAAAGGCACACCCAAGCCACAGAACAAAGGACCAAGCCAAGGTGGTGCTACCCAGGACAACCCACAGAAGCCGTAAGCAAAGAAAAAAACCCGAAGACAAAGAAAGATATGAGAAAATGGTGTTAGTTCCATAAGAGCTCAACTCACAATAAAAGTGATTGTTGAGCCAAGCAGTCACCAGTGGCCGAGCCTAAGGCTTTTGAATCAGATGCGGGTTCCAGCTCTGAATCATAATCCGATAAGGGAAACAAAGGGAAGCATAGCATTGATGCGGAGCCAAGTACCATCGTGGCCACCACCAAGATCTAGAAGATTGATATTGAAGATCCAAAGGAGGGGGAATGCCTCTTCCACTCACAGATGTGGGTGAAGGGTTCTCTGCTGCAGTTCACTGTCAATAGTGAGAGCCAAAAGAACCTGATTTCAGCAGAAGTCATGAAGTGATTGGGCATAAAGGCTATAGAACATCCACAATCATACACCATTGGGTGGCTTCACCAAGGACGAGATCTTTGTGTCAGCGAGCAGTGTTGTATTCCCTACAGCATCAAGCCCTTCATGGATGAGGTATTGTGTGACATTGCTCCTCTTGAAGTTCGTGATATATTATTAGGAAAACCATACTTGTGGAAGCAACATGTTGTATATGAGTTTAGACCTTGCTCTGCGATTATTACTTTGGCTAATAAGTTGTACAAAGGTAGCCCCACCTATCGCCATCTCTTTGATCACTACCAAGCAATGAAGTAAGATCATTTCCTAGACCAGGAAATGTATTTTCCTTATGATTTCCCCCAGGGCAAGAAGAAGGTTTTGGCCACGGCTTCCAGTCGGGGTTCCTCTGCACAGTAGCAGCAAATGGACAAGGTTGTGGAGGATTACAGGGATATTTTGACCTCATCCATAGGGATACCTCTACACTGTTAGGTCAAGCACTCCATTGATCTGATCCCAAGCGCATTGTTGCCCAATGGACCAGTCTATCAACACTTCGTTCTGGAAAATGATGATATCAAGAGGCAGATTCGGGAACTATTGCATAAACGACACATCAGGCCAAGATCATAACCTTTTGGGAGCTCGATTGTAATGATACAAAAGAAGGATGGGACCTGGAGGCTCTATATTGATTATTGGGTGATGAATAAGATCATTGTCTCGAATAAGTACCCAATCCCATGGATTGATGATCTTCTCGACCAGCTCAAGGGAGTCAAATATTTCAGCAAGAGTGACTTGAAGTCAAGTTATCACTAGGTGCCTATCAAACCCTCTGATGTGTGGAAGACTACCTTCAAATCCAAGGAGGGCCTTTTTGAATGGTCGATCATGTTGTTCAGATCGACGAGCACCCCTGCAACCTTCATGAGACTAATGGACGACATCTTGCAACCCTTCACCAATTCATTTGTGGTGGTGTATTTAGATGGCATCTTGATCTTCAACCAGAGTTGGGAAGAGCACCTCCACCATATTTGATAGGTCCTTCAAACCCTATGCCAACACAAGTTGTGTGTTAACTAGGAGAAATACACCTTTGGCATGACAAAGGTTCAATATCTAGGGTACATCATTGATGAGCAGGGTGTACATGTGGACCAATCCAAGATACAAGTCATTTGGCATTGGACAGCCCCAACCACTCTAATAGATCTCTGCAGGTTTTTGGGTCTTGCCAATTTCTATCGTAGGTTCATGTTGGTTTTCTCTCATATCACTTGGCCTTTAATTCAAGTCACTAAGGGCAGAGAGAAAGCAAAGTTTTTTTTGGTCAGAAACCCAACAATAAGCATTCTCTGAGTTGAAGAAATGCCTTTGTTCTCCACTACTGCCCACATTAACAAACTTGCAACAACCATTTGAGATTGAGACAGATGCCTCCAACTATGATATTGGTGTTGTTCCTACTCAACATGGGCATCCAGTGGCTTACCATAGTGAGCCACTTTCAAACATAGTCCAAAAGTACCCCACTTATGACAAAGAAATGTATTCCATTATGCAGGCTTGCCATTAATGGAAGCATTACATTCTGGGGAAGGAAACGGTCATCCACATAGACCACTAACTTCTATAGTTCATACAAACAAAAGGGAAGTTGCAGGACTATTGCCATCAGAAATGGTCCACCTATTTGCAATAGTTCCATTTGAACATTAAGTATAAGAAGGACATCATCAATAATGTTGTTGATTGCCTTAGCCAACCACCAGTCTTGGCACTGATCACTATGCTCGACTCCTGTGGGCATGAGACATCAGGGTGGCTGCATCTTTACAAGAGCGATCTAGAATTTGGTAGCATATACCAGACACTCCTAGAAGGGAAGAAGGTTCCAAATTTTCACCTTCAGGATGCACTATTATGCAACCTGGGACACATTTGTATTCCTTCAAGTGAGCATGCCAAGATGATTTGGGAGGTGCACTATAGTTGGGTCATTAGACATTTCGAAGTAGAGAAAACAGTGGAAGTATTACAGAAGTATTTTTATTGGCCGAAACATTGTCATGATGTTGGGAAGTACATTAGATCCTATGCCATTTCCAAACCAACCATCAAGAAGCAAGGCTTGTATACTCCTCTACCTACTCCTAGCCACCCTTGGGAATCTTTCTCCATGGATTACATGTTAGTCCTTCCTTTTACTAAGCATGGAAACAATTGCATTTTCATGGTTGTCGACAGATTCTCTAAGGTGGCCATCATGGTAGCCTGCAAGAAGAGTATCATAGCAGAGGCCACTGCTAAGCTCTTCTTTGAGCGAGTATGGGTACACTTTGGGGTCCCACAGTCCATTGTCTAAGATCGGGATAGTAGATTCTTGAGTGCAATTTTTTCAAGTCTCTAGTCGATGTTGGATACAAAACTTACTAATTCCACGACTTTCCATCCCCAAACTGATGGCCAAACAAAGGTTGTCAACTAGATGATCGTACACATTTTGCATATGTAAATCTCGAAGAATCCATGCATGTGGGATGAAAGTCTCCCCTATGTCCAACACAACTACAACAGATCTCTCCACGGCTCAACAAGCCATATCCCCTTTCAGGTAGGGTTGGTATTTCAACCATTATACCCCATTGATGTGTCCATACCATTTTTAGCCACTCAGGTAGATTTGGTTCACATTCAGTCCAAAGGTGAAAGGGATAACAACTTCATTGAGCACATTCAACACAACTACCAGTAGGTCCATGATATATTAGATAGAGCCAATGCTAAGTACAAGCAGTGTCATGATCAACATCGAGTGTCTCACAAGTTCCAAGTGGGTGACAAAGTTTGGCTACATTTGTAGAAGGAGTGCCTTGTTGGACCCTATCGCAAGCTTGGCCCACTCCAATATGGTCCACACACCATCACCAAGTCCATCAATGATAATACCTTCAAGCTCAGCATCCCACCCTTCCTTGGTTTTCACCCAGTGTTCAATGTAGATGGCCTTCAGCCATACTTTCCACCATTATTGGACACATCTGACATTGCAGAACAACTCACAACAATAAAGCTCAACCTGAACTACACGGAAAATGCCACAACTAATCAAATAATGGACACATAGATCAATAAAACTCACCAATAGAGGATATAGCTTTATCAATTTGTCAAAGCAGGCCAACTCCTTCACCAAGGCAAGTGGTTCATGAGGGACCAGGTTCAACGGAAATTCCCTCACCTCATGTAGGCTCTGCATGCAATGGGGACCATTTCTTCCTAAGGGGGGAGGAATGATCTAGGTGGATATTGGTGGTGACCCACCTATTCCACCTAGAAACCCCAGTCAATTTCATTTGTTTCCTTCTTCATTTCATCATTTACTATTTTTAGCATTTTTTTGGATCTTGAACTTTTGGAGGAGCTTTGACCCCCTAAACAACATTTTTTTGGGGTTAGAAATAGGCCCATAGCCATATGTAGGAGCCTGTGACGAAACCTGTAGTACAAAGAGATACCTTTCTAACAACGTATCACATGATCCAAATGGAGATAACATGACCAAATTACGACCCCTAGAAGTTGGCTGCCCAACTAACCCCAACAGGGCCCACAAACTCTTGATTTTACATCTCTTGGGGTTAGGATTATGGTTGTTTAGGATTTTCTCATGTTTTCCAATAATAAATAGGTCGTTGAGCTTCATTTTAACACAGTTCAGAGGTATGTATCTGCCAAATCTCTTCTCAGAGATAAGCTACCATCACCCAAGCTATCTTATTTCCATTTTGTTTGTAAGCATATTTCAATATTTTTCTAACCTTGGGTAGTTGATTTGAGGGAGAGATCTCTCTCCAAGTTGAAGGGCTAGCTTTCAACCTTAAATATGTTTTAGGTTACCTCAGTTATTTCCTTCCATGGCTAGGGAAATGTATGTGTGATAACAGACATAGCAAAGGAATCCTGTCTAGATCAAAAGACAATACAATTGAACCATAACCAAAGAATTTCAGTCGCCTCATCTTTACTCTAGTCAGTTATCCTTTCAAATTGATCACCCTTCATACCAATTGAATATGGTTGGCTCTATCAGTGTAATGCATACCACATATGTGCTTTTGTAGTGAGATGAGGATCTGTGCTCCCAACTAAACAAGAAATAGTGAACAAGATGGTCTTCAACAGATTGTCTCTTATATCTTTTATTTCAATCCTTCCATTATTTTTTTTGCATCCTCGAACACAATATTCATTTATATAATAGATTTTTTGTTCACCTCCAATGCTAGGGTCAGATAGTGAAACATTGGCTCCCCTACGTGAAATCCCTATTAATAAATATGTGTCCTTAGCATCAATAGTATGTGTGTGAATACCAATCTATTGTTCCTCTACATTCTAGCCTCTAACCAACCATTTTAACAGGACTAATTGGACCCTCATTTTAGGAATCCAAAATAAATTCATGATACCACAATTCCTAAGTCTTTGTTGTTGAAATTTGTGTCATTAATGGGAAAAGGGAAAGCATTGATGGCCAGGGAAGATAAGATAATGGTGCAAGGCTCAGATGTTTCCAAGCAAACTAATGAGGCAATTGCTAGTGGTGCAGTGCCTTTAAAGGAATTTCTAGTGAAACATACAAACTCAAGAGTATATGGAACCTGAGAAAATAGGAAGAGGTTTGAAAGAGATTTCCAATGGTATGTGGAAGACAAAAAATGGCCTCTTGGTGTGAATGTTAGAACCAATCAAATTTAGGGATCATAAAATCAAACCTTGTAGAGCTAAAGTCATTAGAAACCCTTCTGGAGCATATTTAGTTTTGGTGTACAGTAAAACACAATGGAATAGTTCATGGAGCCACTACCCAGAGGACCAGGTTAACATGGAGCAATAGTGTAGTGGTAGGAACATGGTGATTGCTCTATGGCAGAGCCCACACAATAGCCTTGCTTAGAGGAGGTAGCCTGGTAAGTGCACCCCGATGAAATCTTAAGGACCGCTTAAGGGAACAATAGGGATGATTCTAGCCAAGAGTTAAATGGAATGGATGTGCAGTGGTAAATCAAACCCCATTAATCCAAACAACACATCAGAGGAGGTTTTGACAGGTCAATAGGCGGAAGAATCAATGCACTTGAGGGTATCAGAATGGGAATTTTTCCAATATTGTTGATCTAGAGATCAATAGTGGAGGTTCAATCCAACACCCCCTTATCAATACCAAACATTACTAGCAAGGAGTGGTGAAACAAGCAATATTTACTAGAAGTGGTTTTCCAAAGTGTCAGACAACATTTCAAACAAAGGAAGAGGCAACACAACGTTAAAAATCCCCAAGACCCTTAAAAAATTTATAAAGGAAAATCAGTGAAAAACCAAAGGCACTGGGCCCTTTCTCTCTCCTCTGATAGGAGAACACATGGTAGCAAACTATTGATTGAAGATGGAACCTAGTGATAACTTATCTCGTAGGACCGGTACTAGAAGCTAAAAGAACACATAGAAGCTAAGATTCATGATGAAACAGGTGGGCTACATGGAAACATTTGATTGGCTTGCATGGATGTTGTATATGCACAGGTGGATGATAAAATTAGCATAGATGTGACCCAAGAAAAGGTAGACACATGGTAGGTTATTTTGGCCTTGTTGGGTGGATAAGTGGGCTATTTTTGGGTAACACATGGATCACTCACAAAGAGCCACATGGCAGAGGTCATAAGCATGACATATTATCATAGGATAGGCTCTAGAAGGCTTGAGCAAGGCACGATGGAGGACTTACGATCTTACTGTGCATCAGGAAAACATGAATAGTGTTAGTGACAAGAAGGCCCAAAACTACAGTGATTGGACTAGAGTGTAGCAGGAAGACCCTAGTAGGATAGCTCATCCCTACAGGATTACCCTGTCAGGAAAATAAGACACAAAGTAGAAGCACTGGGATGATGAGTGTGAAGACACGTTGGCACTAATGGGAGATAGTGGAAACCAATGAGAAGTGGGAAAGTTTCCCCATGGGACATGTATTCCTACAAGGCCCATCTAGGAGGTGTTTAACAGAATAAAAGGAAAAATGTTGGGACAAAGGTGTTGGGAACCAAGCATGAGAAATTGGTCCTGTGCAATGAGAATATCATGGACATGAAGGCATCATACATAAAATATTACCTCATAGGCTTAAAGAGAAGTTAAGCACCTAAAATACCAAGGCAGGGGTCACAGTACGAGGTCTTATGGGCTGATAACGATTAAGGGGGCTAACGAATATAGGCTAGTGGCAGTCATCGGTAGAATGGTGCAGTTTTTGGAATTTTTTCCAAATATAGCGGAAACTAAATTTGGAACTACAGTTAAAACTATAGCTAAACATTGTAAAAGTTCTAGATTGCTAGATTTTGCGGTTTTGATTAGTTTAACTTGTAGAAAAAGGTGATCAAGATCTAATGACATGAAGAATAGATGTAGAAGACTGAAATAAACAGGAGAAAGCTAGAAATAATAATTCATGCAATAATGTAATAAAATTAAAGAGGTCAAAAATAGAAAAGAAAAATTATTTATAAACATAATAGATTGAGGAATTATGAAAGGGTGTATTTCTCAAAAATCATCGATTGTTGAAGGTGGTGTTTGAAAAAAACAAATATTGTGTAAGAAGAGGTGGAATTCATGGTTCTAGTTTGAAAATGGGTGAAAAATGAATCATTAATGTCAAGCAAGTTGTATCTTGCAGATCTAGGGTTGTAGCTCCTTCCAGTAGGTGTTGGTAAATGTTTGGGGTTGTATCTCCATTTAGTTGTAGTTGATAAATTTTGGAGTTGTAGTTTCCTACTGGTTCTAGCCAGAAAAAATTGTAATAGCAAGTTGTAGCATTCCTTGTGAAGAAATTGAAGAGAAATTTGAAGAATTTGTGTTTTTCTTGTGTTATTGAAATTAATTCTCTTGAGTCTCACATGAGTGAAGATTGTCCTAGTATTGTCCTAGTTTCTAACAATTGGTATGAAAGCCTAGTTACTTCATATCATTTTAATAGCTAGAAGAAAGATCAAGGACCATGGAAAACTAGGAAGGATTATTTACCAATAGGGAACCTATGTTCATTGGAACAAACTATGTGTTTTGGAAAGTAAGGATGAAGACCTACATTCAATCACTTGCAACAGATGTATGTGATGTTGTGGAAGAACAATATCAAAAACCTCTAGTAGTAATTACCAAATATCAAAATATAGAGTCCACATGCAATACTAAAGCCATGAATTCCCTGCTCGTTGACTTACCTAAATTAGAACTTGTAAAAGTGATGGACTGCACATATGCCAAAGCTATTTGGGACAAGATGAGTAGTTGCTATGAAGGTGATGGCAAGGTAAAACAAGCTAAACTTCAAGGTCATAGAATGCAATTCGATTCTTCAAGGATGCATGATGATGAAGATATTGCAAAATATTTTTTAAGAGTTGATGAGGTTGTGAACACTATAAGAGGCCTTGATGAGAAGCTAGATGAAGTTATGGTAGTTCAAAAGGTGTTGATATCTCTTCCTAAAAGGTTTAATCCCAAGGTTTTAGCCATTGAAGAAATGACCAATCTGAAAACTCTCACTCTAGATCAATTACTTGGCATCCTTACTACCTATGAGATGAGACTATCAAATCACAAGCCTGCAACAAAATAATTAGCCTTCAAAGCAAATAAGAAGCCCAAGGAAGAACATGATGATTCATGATGTGAATCTGATGAAGAAGAAGTGAAGTTTGGAAGTAATATCAAGAGGGGCTTAAGCAAGTATAAAGGTAAGATACCTTTTAAGTGTTTCAATTGCGGAAAAGTTGGTCACTATGCATCAAAATGTCCTAAAAAGAAAAATAAGGATTATGATCCAAGAGAAAAATTGAAGAAAGTACAAAAAGATAGAAATAAGGATAAAAATAGAGTTCATTATGTTCAAGAAGAAAAATTCAATAAAATTGAAGTCAACCACTGCACAGATGACGACAGAAATGATGAAATCCCAAAATAACTCATGTTGATGGCCAGAGACAATTTGCAAGTTGAAGCTATCAATTCTGAATATGAAGAGGTTAAAGTGGACCTAGAAGAATAACTCGTAGGTGTACTTAAAGAAATAGAGAGACTGAGAAAGAAAAATAAATCTTAGGAGGAGTCATTGATCAAAGAATAGGATGAAGATGTTGAACCAATGCTCTTGCAAGTAGAATAAGGTAAGAAGATTCAAGAATCCTTAAATCGACAATTGAATGAGAAGAATCAAGCTTGTGAAAGGCTTGAAGGTTAAATTTTTTTTGCTGAAGAAAGAGTTAGAAAAGTAAAAAGCATAGCTGAGTTTTGATTAGAAATTTGGAAAAGGGACTAATAACTTAAATGAAATATTGTAATCACAGCGAGTGTTCAAAGATCGAACTAGTCTTGGATTTGAGGTTGAGTTCACCACAACAGTAGAATTAAAGGGTAAGAAAAAAATCACTTTTGTGCCAGCAACAAAGGAAGATACAACATGACAACAAAAAGAATATATTCAGGCCAAAAACAATTCAAAGAATTATCAGCAGTAGAAAAAGAGCAACATTGGCCAAGCTGATTGAAATACCCAGAAATTAACCCATCATAGAAGACAGGCTTCTAGTAGTGTTGATATTTTTCCAGGATATTGTTTCACCTACACCAATTATGGTCATAAAGAAACAAACTACAAAGTCAATCTATCCTACAACCAACTCAAATCCATAAGAAGGAATCAACAGAGGAAAATGAAACCTAGGTAGAATAATTCTTTTGCTCCCTTAAACTATCTGGTGCAATTTGTTAAGTGTCAAAATTTTGGGCATATAGCAGTTAATTGAAAATTTAAGGAGAAGAAATATGAAACATGTATTGAGAAAATTGAACAAAATCCCAAGGTCTAGAAAGAAAAACAGAAAACATAGCAAATGGCAGACCTACACAAACCCCGATATTCTGTCATCACTCACCAGTAACGAGACAAACACACACAACAAAGGATCAATACGCAAGCAATGGAAACCCCCCAAGGGGAGGATATGGTGCCTCCCCCCAATGTCACTGAAAACACTCCAAAGCACACAGAAGATGTCAAGAAGGAACACCAAGAAGATTCTGAAACAGAACCCAAAACTTTGCCAGATAATATGAACAAGAATGAAGCTCCCAAGGTGATGTCGGCAACATGTAAGCCTGTAGCAACTGAAATACCTAAGATTGAGCTCCCAAGCCACCAGATCAACACTCAAATCTAGTACATTAAAGATCATGCATTGATTGGAAATTTTATAGGCTTTTGGCCCACTAATAAAGCTTTACATGGCTGGATAGCAGCCAAGTGGAAACCAAAAGGGCACATTACCTTGCATTTGGTGCCTAAAGGCTTCTTTACAACGATTTTCAACTGTATAGAAGATTGAAACATAGTCCTTGATGGAGGACCTTACTTTTTCAATGCAACAGGTTTATATCTGAGAGATTGGATTGAAAGATTCAATTCGGACAAAGAGGATTTAAGCTGACTGCTAGTGTGGATTCACCTTTATTCCCTCCCTTTGGAGTACTGGGATGAAGACTCGCTGCAAGATATCGGGAACGCTTTAGGGGAATTCATTAAAATCACGTAGGAGACGAAACTCAGGCGATATACCTCCTATGCCCGAATTTGTGTCTATATGCATCTTAGCAAAGCTCTCTCGGATGCAGTAAGTCTATACCATGATGATTTTAAATGGATACAATCAATAGATTATAAGCATGTTCCATTCCGATGTAGGCCATGCCCTTGGCCATCTCTTTCGAGACTGCCCTTCAAATTTTAAAACCTCGACCCCCTCCAATCCAGACAAATATAACTTAGATGGGTTTACCAAAGTCACCAACCATAAAAAGAATCACAAAAATCATTCTTCTAGCCTTAAAAGCCTGTAGTCAATACCTCTATGCCATCCACAAGTAATAGCTTTGAGACCCTAAATCAGTTGGAACTAAATAACTATGAAATCCCTGACCATTCGAAGGACATCCCCAAGATGACTCCTCATTCCACCCCCTCGAGCTCTCAGATGGCCCAAAATTCTATACAATATACAAATCTTGACTCTTCTTTCCCCAGTCATTCCTCTAAATGGAATATTCAGGGCATGGAGGTTGACAACGTGCAACAAGAAACCACGAATATAGTGGAAACAACAGCGGAATGAAGTGAGGCCCAGCACATGGAAGAGGAGCTGAAGAGCTTCGATATTGGAGATCTGGATATACTAGGATTAGATCAAGCTTTCAAGAAAAAAGAATATGACAAAATCCCAGAGAGGCAATTGGAAAGCTTAGAAGTCATCCTCTACAGAGCAAAGTAGCAAAGATCTTTAGGCATCCAACCTGGGATTCAATGGGATGGTAAAAATATTACTAAAGACAATAATAAAAGAGGTAGGAAAACCGATCTACAAAGAACCATCTGCATTGGGGAAATGTTGGTGGAATTGGGAAGATATTCCAAGCTTACAAAGTATTACAATCCCCTACCTAGAAGTGCATTATGAAGCTCATATCATGGAATATCAGAGGGCTAAACAACCCCAAGAAATATAGATTGATAAAAAACATGATTCAATAGGAGAAACCCCAAATTTTATTCATGCAAGAAACCAAATGTAATTCTACAACACTGGACCAGACACTTGCAAAAGCATGGCCAGGCAGCAAAGTGGCAGCGGTGGATGCCTCAAGTGCATTAGGAGGAGTTGCAATAGTCTAGGATGAACGAGCTATCACAGTTGATAATATTCATGTGAGTAAGCATTTTATCCAAGCAACCTTCCATATTATAGGGATAGATGTACATGGTCACCTAACCAATGTCTACTTCTCCTAGAAAGAAATGAATAAGATAGACATGTTGAATACTTTAGCTTTGATCAACTCTGAAAGAACACATCCAATCTGGATCACAGGAGGAGATTTTAATGTGATAACAAGGCTCAAAGAAAAAAGAGGAGGCAGGGCCAAACTCGACAATGAAAGCATTCACTTCAAAAGATTTATCCAAGATAATTGGCTCATAGATATGTCACCCAACAATGGAATATACACATGGAATAACAAACAAGCAGGTGCACATCAAATCGCCTCACGATTGGATCGGTTCCTGCTATCAGACAATGCAATCCATCTAGGTGTGGATTTCGCAGTGTCGAACTTACCGATCTCAGGATCAGATCATTGGCATATTGTGCCTCAATGGCTAAGGCCAGGTAACACTGCACGAAGGCCTTTCTAGTTTGAGGCTTTTTGGATGACGCACCCAAATTTTAACAACCTAATTAATGTGGTTTGGAAAAATTTCAAACCCCCAGATGGTACAAAAATGTATCAATTCCAGCAAAATATCAAAAATCTCAAGAAAAACATTAAACAATGGAATCAAAATACCTTTGGCAATATCTTCCAAGCACAAATCATTTTACATCAAGAAATGAAAAAACTACAACAGAGGATCATCACGGAAGGAAGGTCTGAAGAAAACTCAAAGCTGGAAAAACACCTGCAAACACAACTATCCGAAAGAGCAAAGCAAGAAGAAATACTTTGCAAACAAAAGTCAAGAATCAAATGGCTTAAAGAGGGCAAAAGAAACACAGAGTTGTTCCATCCCACTACTATCCAAAGAAGAATGCATAACAACATCACCTATATCCAGAATTCACAGGGGGATCGGCTAGAAAAACATGAGGATATAGAACAAGAGTTTCTTACTCATTTCAAGCAGGTACACCAAGAACCTCAGATAGATAGACTACAGGCTATTGAGAAAATTACTAAGAATGTCCCAAATATCATAACAGAGGAACACAATCAGCTCCTCCTCAGGCCAATATCTTTACAGGAAGTGGAGATCGCCATGCGACAACTCAAAGAAGGAAAAGTGCCTAGCCCCGATGGTTTCACTTCCAATTTCTTCCACAGCTTCTGGGATCTTATCAAAGAAGAGGCATGGCAATTTGCTGAGGAATCCAGAACTAATAGATGGTTGCTTCCCTCTCTGAACACAACCTTTATAGCTCTCATCCCCAAGGAAGATCATTCTCAGACTCCGAACAAATTTCGGCCTATTGCTCTATGTAATGTCATATACAAAATCATCTACAAAGTTATTGCTTCCAGACTAAAACCTTTGCTTCCTTTACTCATATCACCTAAGCAATCAAGCTATGTGGAAGGACGGAAAATCATGGATGGCATCATTCTCACTCACAAGATTATAGACTTCTTAAAGCAATCCAAAAAAGCAGGCATGCTCCTAAAAATTGACCTCTCTAAAGCTTTTGATAGTTTAAGCTAGAAGTATATTCACAAAATGTTGATAGCCTTTGGCTTCTCCCCCACCTTGGGTCAGATGGGTCATGAGTCTTATATCATCTTCCTTCTTCTCCATTTTGATCAATGGGATCCCTTCCACCCCCTTTCACCCCTCCAGAGGTATCCGGCAAGGACATCCCCTCTCCCCTTTTCTGTTCGTCATAATGGCAGGACTGGGAAGATGCATCAAGGAAGCTCTTCAAACCCAGCAACTAAGAGGACTTTCCTTTCCGAACACCCTTGCCTTCACCCACTAACAATTCATGGATGATAACATGTCGTTTGGCCATCCCTCGGTCTAGGAAGCCCTCAAATTAAAAACCATTTTTTCTAAATTCTCGAATGCCTCTGGAGCTTTCATTAACAAGACCAAATCCCAAATATTTTTCTTTCACACCCCTACTATAAACCAAGCCTCAATTGCTCAGATCCTGGGTTTTACAATAGCTGCTCTTCCCTCCAAATGCCTGGGCACTCCCATGACAGGCACTACTTTAAAGCACTCATCTTGGCAATTTCTCTTGGAAAAATTGGAAGCCCGTCTCTCTTCCTGGACTTACTAAGCTCTAAACATGGCAAGTCATCTAGTCTTAATCAAATTCATGCTTCAATCCATGCTGCTTTACCTTCTTTCAGTTTTGGCAGTGCCAAATGGGTTCTTAAAGAAATTAAAAATATTCAAAGAGATTTTTTGTGGGGAAACACAGGCCAAAAGAGAAAATAGGCTTTGGTAAAATGGGATACAGTGTGCCTCCCAAAAATCTACAGAGGTACTGGGCTTCATGATCCTCAACATAGTAATATGGTCATGGGAGCTCGCATTTGGTGGAAGTGGATCTCGGAACCGCATATTCCCTGGGCTATCCTTTGGACAACAAAATATGCCAATAACCGACCAGTTGATGACTTAATCAGACTCATAGAAGTTGGCTCAGGTTCTCTCATCTAGAATGTAGCTAAATAGCACAAGGATTTAATTCAACAGCACAACTTCTGGGAAATTAGGAATGGTAATAATGCATAGTTTTGGGAAGATTCTTGGCAGAAAAGACCCAAGTTGAAGGACCTGATCGAACCCCAACAAATACAGGACTGGGAAGGGCAACTGATGGAAAAGGTAAATCAATACTGGAAGCCTACCCATACACAAGGATATAGGCAATGGATGAACTCAGACCACATCATCAGGCAAGGCACATACCTCGTCAAGGACAATCTGGAAACAAAGCTTTCAAACAGGAAAATTTGCTACTTTGACAAGAGGGATAAAATTAGATGGGGTGATAAAGCGAAAGGAACCTTCACTACACAAGAGGCTTACAATTTAACTATAAGAAATCAAATACTCAAAGACCCACTATGGAACAAAGTATGGGCTCCCACCATTTGGCCAAAAGTTTCCACTTTCCTCTGGCTACTATGCCAAAATAATATTCTCACTTGGGACAACCTACGGAAAAGAAGCTTTCATGGGCCTTCTATGTGTCCCGACTGCAAATAGGCAGAAGAAACCACTGAGTACCTAATAAATTCCTGCCCATTGGAAAATAGACTATGGGAAAACGTTAGCTTCAGATGCCAAAAAGATGGATGAGTTAAGGAGGATATCCCCAACACTATATGCACTTGGGCAAACAATCCTTACAAAAGAAAACTGCTAAATGCTTTATCGAAACTTATCCCAGGTCTCCTCATGTGGACTATTTGGAAAGAAAGGAATCGACGCATATTCAAGGACCAATCCTCCGCTTTAGAAGTCCTATGGAATAATATGTGTCAAAACCTTCAAGAAACCTTGATGCTTCAAACATGGTCTGAAGAAGATTATCCCACAATTCCATAGGAACAGAATATATGGGCAAACTGGAACCTTTAGTGGAACCATATGCACACAAATTGGGGTAAAGCTTCCTTACAAGGAAATACAACAGACAGGTGGACTCCTCTACCCTAGCATATGATACAACTTAACTTCGACAGAGCATCTAAAGGTAATCCAGGCAAAGCAGGATATGGAGGAGAATTCACGGATCACAAGGGCATTCCTCTTCTAACCTACTTAGGCTCAATTGGTTTGGATACGAATAATTCGGCAGAATTAGAAGGGATATGGCAGGGGCTTCTCCTTGCAAAACTCCATGATCTTTTCCCAGTTATAATTGAAGGGGATTCTTAGATTCTCATTAACATGGTTAATCAGATCCTGTAGGGGACGCCCTCATACAAGGTTGGAAGTAGTTGGAGACTAGCAGAACAATTAGAGCTCATTGAAAAATGGCTCTCAACCCATAGAGTAGTAAACCTTAAACACTCTTGTAGGGATGGAAACAAAGTAGAAGATATTCTAGCTAACATTGGGGTAGACAGTGGAAGGACCTTTCATGCAGGCACACTTAATACTATGGCCACTACTCTTCAGTTATAGGAATACAATGAATTGGTGCAGATTGAAATGGTACAGGAAGAATAAATGCACCTAGATGCGGGTGATTACCAAAGTCATTAAGATGATGAGACGGCTGAGCGACAAAAGAGTTGGCCACATGGCCCCCTGTAACTTCGTACATGCCAACTTGAATTGCATTCAAGGCACCTTGTAGGTGCCATTTAATGAATGCATAGGCTGAGACAGAACCAAATCACTCATAACTATGGATCTTGCAAACTATTCTGTAATTCATCCCCTCCCTAATTCATTGTGTTTGTCCTCTGTAAGCCGGAGAGCCTTGTGTGCACACTGTAACAGGTAGCCAATGTTGGTTGTTAAGTTGCATTGACCTGGTAAATGGATTCCATCATTCCCACACCAATCTCTACAACTTAGCTCAGGTCCACACTTCCTTTGTCCATTCCCAGTGCACTTCCTCCACCATCCCCTCTGTTATTATCCCTTCTTTCAACCCCACCATGGTCTGCCATCGTATGTGAAGTAGGAGAGGTGGCACTCGAGGTGGGAGAACTCCAATGCCAACTCAATCTCCCCTACTTCCTCAGCCAACAACCGCAATCCACCTAGTTTCACTGGGCGTTACCCAGACACCCATAGCGGACGAGGAAGAGCATGGCTCCATGGCACAGGAAGAGGAGATGTGGTGGTTCACACTACTAATTTCCCCCTACCTCTACATCCAGCTCCCCGTACCACGCAATTTTTATTTCGTAGCTCCCTGAATCACCTCGTAATCATAGCCACCGTTACAATCACTTCCACTAAAGAAACTGAACCGCCGGCTCCTTTGTCTGAGCACACTGATGAGCCGAACAGAGCAGAACTAAGCAACAAGAGCAAGTGCAACCCCGGTGAACAGTGAGAAGATGAAGATAGAGCCACCCCGCATGGTAAAGCATTGGCTGGTAGCCAGCAAGCTGAGGAAGGTAAGCTTAGTAACACACAAGCCTCAGGCAATCATCGTGGCGACACATCAGGAATGCGTGTGGGTGCATGCAGCATTGAGGGAGTCCATCCAGCACATGGCCATGGAACTTCAGATGAGGATGATGATTTAGACAAATATGCGTGTCCCTCGGACAACCTCTAAGACTAACTATTGATAGCCAGGTGTCGAGTTTTCTAGGTGGATGTTTTGTCATGTTGACTGGGTAGTTATGGTTAAGTTTGTGTGTTTCCTGGTTAGGACTCTGCTATGTCTGAAATGTTTTTGTTGCTTTGTGATCAAACTGGTAACCCTTGCATGGGCTATTTTTCTTTTTTGGACTGGTTTCCTCTCTATTGAGGCTCTTATGCTTTCTTGGATTGGTTTCCCCTCTATTGGGGCAGTCAAAACTAGATAGTATTATTGTATAATGAATGATGCTTAGAACTTCTAAGGTCGAGCCTCACTGTAACTTCTTTTTTGTATCATATTAATAGATTAAACTTAGAAAAAAAACATATTGTTTTGTATGCTTAGAATGACGAGAGTCATTGGATGTGGATAGTGGTTGTTCCAAGAGATAGAAGAAAGTTCTTAACATGGAAACCAGTGGATAAGTGTAATGTAACATTTGGCAACAATGCATCTGGTAAAATTGTTGGTAAAGGAGTTGCTAGTCTGTCAAATGGTAAAGGTAAAGTGAATAATGTCTTATTTTTGATGGGTTGAAGCACAACCTGCTTAATGTGTCTCATATATATGATCAAGAATATGATGTGATTTTCAAAGCTAAAAAATTTCAAATCAAGTCTACAGACATAGGTGAGATAATTGTTGAAGAATTAAGAATATATAACAATATGTACATTCTCAAGGAGAAAACAGAGAGGTTTTTCTTATCCATAATTGATGAGAGTTGGTTGTGGCATAGGAGACTTAGACATATAAAATTTGATTAGATATTCAAATTAAGTAAGAAGAATTTTGTCAAGGATCTACCCGAGTTGTCAAACCCAGAGAATACAATCTGCAAATATTTTCAATTAGGAAAGAAAACTCGAGCTCCATTCAAGTCAAATGAGAGCTCATCATCAAAGCCATTAAATTTATTACACCTGGACTTGTGTGGACCATCAAGAATTCAATCACCCATGGGAAAATCATATTCCATGCTAATAATTGATGATTTCAACAAGATGGTGTGCGTTACTTTTCTTAGAGATAAATCTAAATCCCTTGAAAAGTTTAAAGAGTTCAAAGGCATGGCTGAAAATGAAATTGATTGAAAAATCAAGAGCATAAGATTTGATAATGGAGGAGTTTAATTTAAAAGAGTTGGATGAGTTTTACATGAAGCATGGCATTAAAAGCTAGTTCACTATAGCAGAGCCTCCATAGAAAAATGGTGTTGCAAAGAGAGAAAAAAGATTTGTGCAATAGATAGCTAGAGCTATGATGGATTAAATAAAAGTGCAACAGATATTTTAGGTTGAAGCCATTCACATTGTAGTGGTGATTCTCAACAAATCTAATTTTAGACTAAATAGGGACAAAACTGCCTATGAGATTTGGTACGGTAGACCTACAATTGTGTATCATTTCATAGTTTTTGGCAGCAAGTGTTACAACAAGACGAATGATGATAAGCATGGTAAGTTCGATGCAAGGGTTGATGAAGACAATTTTCTGGGATATTCTCAAAGTAGCAAAGGATATAGGTGCTATAATGTGAATACCAAGAGGATCATTGATTTCATTGATGTGAAAGTGGATGAATATCTTGAATTAGAAGACAAAAGGCCAAAAACTATCAGTTCAAATGAACTAGATAGAAAAAATGAGGAGGACCATGAGCCACCTTCAAAAGAATGCAATAAAGATCCCACCAATCCTCAAGCCAAGGATCCTTTAAGGTACGTGCAAAAGTATCACCCAGTTGACTATATTTTTGGTGATTTAACAACAGGTGTATAGATAAGAAGGAAGCTTCTCAATCCCCCTACGCAAGCACATGTAGCCTTGTTATACATGTAGGAACCAAAGAATGTTGCACAAGTCTCTCAATATCATAATTGGTTAAAATTTATGCATGAATACTTGGACCAAATAGAGAAAAATCAGAAATGGGAACTTGTTCCAAGGCCGAAAACAAGAATTTCATTGGCACGAAATGAGTCTTAAGGAAGAAGTTAAATGACTATAGATAAGTGGTAAGAAACAAGGCAAGGTTGGTATGCAAAGTTTATACTCAAATTGAAACTCTAGATTTTAATGAAACTTTTTCTCATTTTGAAAGATTAGAGGATATCAAAATGTTTTTGACATATGCTTGTTTTAAGAAATTAAAAATATATCAAATGAATGTCAAATATGCCTTCATAAATGGAGAACTATAATAAGAGGTTTACATAGAGCAGTAAAATGTGTTTCAAATGCTAGAGAAGCTCGATTATGTTTACAAGGTTAAGAAGGCCTTGTATGGTCTCAAGCAAGATCCTAGGGCATGGCCAACTACCTGCTCAAGTGTGGATTCAAAAGAGGTGTAGGTGACAACAATTTGTATGTCAGAGAAAAGGATGTCAAACTGATATTGGTGGTTGTTTACGTTGATGAAATCATTTTTTTCAGTGATTCAGATTTGTTAACATGTCAATTTGTAGCAGATATAAAGGTCGAGTTCCAGATGTTAATGCTTGGAGAGATTTCTTATTTCCTTGGATTGAGAATTATGCAGACTCCTAAATGGATCTTCATTTCACAAAGCAAATATATCAAGGAAATGTTGAAGAAGTTTGTCACGGAGGAATGCTCTTTCGTGAGCACACCAATGATGACAGGTTGCAAGCTTAGTAAGGTTAATGAATCACCAGCAGTTGATAGAATTTATACATATCTATCATTGGCAGCCTATTTTATTTGATAGCTTCAAGACCAAACATTATCTAGGTCATTGGTATTTTTGGAATATTTCAAGCAACCCCCAGACAAATCCATCTTCTAGCAGCCAAGAGGATTCTCAAATATCTCGAAGCCATAATGGATTATGGATGGTGGTACCCAAGTGGTAATAGATTTTCTCTAGATGTTTATACTGATGTTGATTGGGTAGGTGATATAGATGACCAAAAGAGCACTAGTGGTGGTGCTTTCTTTCTTGGAGAATGTGTAGTTTCATGGTTGAACAAGAAGCAATATTGTGTCTCTTTATCTATGCATGAAACGAAATATATTGCAGCAACCTCTTGTTGCACTCAACTATTGTGGATGAAGAAAACCTTATAAGATGTAGAAGTGTTTTATAAGCAGCCTATACCAATTATTTGTGACAACAAAAGTGTAATTAGCATGTCAAATAATCTTGTTTTCCACTCCAAGACAGAACACATTCCAATCAAGTATCATTTCTTGAGAGAGAAAGTTTCCAATTAGATTGTGAAGCTAGAGTATGTCACTACAAAAGAACAGGTTGATATTTTCACCAAACCTATACCAAGTGAATAGTTTGAGTACTTGAGGAAAATATTTGGATTTTTCCTCTTTCCTCCCTCCACTAGCTCTTCCTTCAAGAGGAAGAAATTCAACTTCTATACCTTCATCATATCAAGATAAAGTTGTCACATCCACAGGATCAACAAGATAGAGCTAGATTGTTGAGAAGGGAAGCAAGGTTGCAAGGGGAGCATGTTGGTGTCTTTGTCATTGATGTCAAAGGGAGATATGTCTTAGTGATCAAGGAAAAAAAATAAGAGTCTTGGAGTAGTCATGGTGCAATAGGATAGCAAAAGTGCATCTCAGGGAGGTAAGAAACCAAAGCAAAGACATGAGCACAAGTATATCTAGTGTCTTTTCATGATGTTGTTGTGTTTGATCAAGGTGTTTCCATCAATTCCAAAGGGGGATATTGCTGAAATTTGTTTTCATTGATGGCAAAAGGAAAAGCATTAATGGCCAAGGTAAAGAAGATAATGGTGTAATGCTCAAATGTTTCCAATCAGATTGGTGCGGAAATTGGTAATGGTGCAATGCCTTTGAATGAATTTCTAGTGCACCAGACCAACTCAAGAGCATATGGAACCCAAGCAGATGGAAAGAGCCCAACTATTTAAGGGTTCTCCTATTGGCATCTTCTTTTTTGTATTTTTTTGGTTTTGAGAATATGCCAAGTATTTAAGGGTTCTCCTATGGGCATGAAATTTTTTTATAGGACACTATATGCAAGATCATAATCATTTTGATCAAGAGAATTCCCAAAGAGAGATAATTTTTCATGATTTCTCACCATACCTATGGCCAAAGAGAAATTTTCTAGAATTTAGTTTATTACTTGAAGGCTCCAAAAATCCATCACCAAGAAAATGATGATATCATCCACAAAGAGTAGATGTGTGAGAGAGCATATATGATTAATTTTGATTCATTTTATAATATTTATTCTTCTATCATCCATAATGGCTCTTCTAAGAGCTTCTACAACCAAGAGGAAGAGAAGCGGAGACAAAGGACATCCTTATCTTAGACCTATCTGAGGATTGAAAAGGGAGGATGTTGAGCCATTGATTAATATCACCATGGAAGAATATTTGATACAATTATAGATCCAATCCAAAATGAGGGTATTGAACCCCGGATGTAGTAGGATCAGCCTAATGTAGAGCTAGTCCACCTTATCAAATGGTTTGGAAAGATTCACTTTGAAGATAAGATCCTTTAGATTTTTAATGTGGAGGGAGTGGATTCATTCTTGGTTAATCCAATGGCCTCATGACTCTTATAATCCTTTAAGAAACCAAATTTCTCTAGGGAGATATGATCCAAAATTATGGGTTTTAGTCGAAGAGAAAATATTTTGGAAATAATTTTATACATAGAGTTGAATAATGAGATAGGTTGGAACTAGTCAAATGAGTCAGCCTAGTAATATTTTGGAATGAGAGCCAAGAAAATAGATTTGAAACGAGCTAACATTCTTCTTGTTGTCAGTTCTGCAAAATGTATTTCCAGTTGTCCAAAGAGTAAATGAGTAGAGAATTTTGAAGTCATTTTCCAAGTAGGAGAAGGTCTCAAACCCTAAATCAGTCCCTCTCCATTCAAAAGTTCTGTAAACAAGCTTTCCAACAATATGTGGAAGTCCAAAAATGGACTCCTGAATCAAAATATATGGTCTGCTGAAGTTTAAGGATTGAACCCTAAGGAAGGCATACCGGAGGTCCGCTATATCCGAGATCGCATATTGGAGGTCTAGAAATATTGGTAATCGCAACATTAGAGAATTAACTAGATCGGTGATCGTAACATCAGAGCATCAGCCATATTATTGATCACAACATCAGAGCATTAGGCATATCAGTGATTGAAACATCAAAGCATCAGGCATATCGGCGATGGAATATCAAAGCTCAGGCATATTGGCATATCGCATATCATAGGTCTTGACTATCAAAGCATTGGCACATCAGAAAGTCAGCGAACCAGAGAATTGGAACTTCTTAAAGTGATAACCTTTAAAAAGTTGCGATATGCATAATGTGTCGATAGTTTAGAAACCACTTGGAACACCGACAAAGGATTAACAAAGGATTTCATCACAAAACCAAAGGTGGGCGAGCCCTTTTCTCTCTCCTCTAGTAGGTCACGTGGTGCCATATGGTTGGTCTCGATAAGTTATAATGGCATCTGACGTCAGTATGATGTGGAGGTATGAAAGGACATGTGGAAGGCATTTTTGGAGTTTTCAGGGGGCCTAAGGGGAAAAATATGGGTGATACGTGTCACCACTCATGAGGTGCCACATGGAGCAATGAAATCACATCAGAGATCGGTGTATCAAAGGTTGAGGATGTCAACATTTTGTAACACTTCATACTTCAAATTTTTGATAAGGGGGATATGATATTGGGTTGGCACCATGGTCGCAAAGAGTCAAAGAAACATGGGCATTGAGCACTTAACAAAGGAAAAATAGCCCCTGGCAGGAAGAAGAATGCTCCTGCAACTCAAGGCTTAGTGATAGGTCATGACTCTCGGTCCTATGGTGATAAATGTGGGATTAGATAAGCGAAAGGAGCTCGTCATATCGGAGGTTGGAAATCAGAAGATTAGAATACTACACCACTCTAAAAATGGCGATATCAAATTTCTTTGATAGAATGGTAAAGAGAGTTAAAGGCATATGGGTTAGAAGCTGCAAGATTAAATGTAGGAATAGAGGAGTTGGTCTTAGGAGTAATTGAAACTGTCAAAGATCATTAGGTCAAGGCAGGAAAGACCATGATCCACAAGAACGAGTGTTGGGTATGCCTTGAGGTCATACAAGCAAGCTATCTTTGTACTTTGATGCACCTCTTTAGTGAGTAAATGGAGGTATGGGACTCAAGAAATAGTGTGCAGGTCACCTAAGAATTAATTTCTCAGCATAGAGCTCCATGTAGTCAGGCAATGAGAGACTGCCAGGTCAATCTTCATTTCTGCACTGTGGCAAGCAACCAACAGTTGATCGCTCCTAGCTCCAAAGAGTAGGGAATTCAAACAGTTAAGGTGAAAGAAACAGGTGAACCAACAAAAAACTAAAGAGGAACATCAATGCAAAGACATGGCCAGATCGAAGGCCATCAGAGGAATGGAAGGGAGATATTTTCCTCAACCATCATTCAGTTTTTTTTATGTCTATTATTCTCTAATGTTTTCATTTTCAAGAATGGTATTGTTGGCTTGAGAGAGCTTAGACCTAGGTTCAAAGTTAGCTGCACTAACCAACCAAACCCCACACTATTGGCCCTCTTGGCAACAATCTGCATAGTGCAGTATGCAACCTCACCTGACACAATATTGGGTGATTCTATAACTATACTTCTACATCCATAAGGTTATGTGATGTGGAGTTAAGGTGTTTTCTTTAGTTTCAGGTCTGATCTTATCTTCATGAACCCTTATTCATGAACTTACAAATATGTGACTCATCCTCGAGCCACTCTGTTTGTATGCTCTAGATCTTTAATTTCAGACTGCTAAATGAAAACTTCACTGGGTGAAGTGCTTCCATGCATTGTACTATTGCATGTCGAACTACTTCAACCAATGTTTCTGTAGCTATCCCTTCTACTACTAGGCCAATGGTTTGCTACATCTATTGCATACTCTTCAGTGTGCCTTCCATAGTCAATGAGGGATTCCCTCCTCCTTCTTCCCATGGCTACATCTGCGTAGTGATAATCTACATCTTCTTCTGTAGCTCCTCGATCTGTCCTTGTAGGGATGTCCCCTCGTTCAACTAGGTGAAGTGTTGCACAGTGGTTAAGGTGCACGACATTGCCTTTATCTCGTCATATTGTAGTTACTTATATTGGATGGCTACTTCAATATTTTTCACCTATGGGTCCTCCTATAGCGAGGCGCACAATTCTAGAGTTTCTTTGAACAACTGGCTACAATCCTTGACTTCAACGTCAATATTTTCCCTATTTTTTCTGATGACAACCTCGCGCTACTCTCAGATCTCCATTGGTGTAGTGGGTTGTAGCTTCAATTGAATCTTAGTGACTTGCAGCTATAGATCAAAGCAAAATTTATCTAGTTGAGCCTTTGATTCTCTAAATGAATCTTCCAACTGCTGCACTTTTTCTTTAGAAGTGGCCTCAGACTGAATCTAGATCCTGAGGATCTCACTACATACTTTGGAAATGGCTTGCTCCAGTTGTACCCTTCTTGCATCTTCCACATCATGATCCTAGAGAGCTTTGTGATTTTCATCACACAATTGTTGGTTGGTGATCTATGCATCCTTGATCACCATTACAGCCTGTTTCTCTCACACCTTAAGTTCATCTATTACACCCTGGTGTAGCTCATGCAATGTGCATAAGGGGGAGGATCATGAGGCTAATACTTATGTTCTTAGGTGGTTGTGCACTCTCCCATTCTATGGCATCATTCAAGTGTAACAATCCATCAGGTAGTGATACAACACAGATCTCTGAAGTGAGTACCGACTACACACTACCCGATGTCATTGGTTTCTCGCTCGCTTGAGACCAGCTCACTTAAACCACACTCACTTGAACCTAGGTCACCTAAACCTACAACTCTTTTAGGCCCACCTAGACCTTCGTCAAAACAGACTGGTACTATTCTTAAATATGGCCCCATATACATTATGTTGCGGACTTGACAGTATCTCCAGTTTCATCAAGGTCCCCCTTAGTGAGGACCATGGCCTCCACACCCGTGATCTTATTGGATTTGTGCTTCTTACATGTGCCTTCAACACTTGAATTTTGTCACCACTTGACAAAAAAGGGAGAATCAATGTCCTCCATGTCTACATAGGGGTATTTGGTACCCTGATCAAGTTCTTTTATATGCTGCTCTTCGTCTTCCTCATGCTCTAGTTCCTGCACGATATTCTTTTATAGGTTGATGGTCATCATCTTCTTTTCATTTTGTGCCTCCTTACTAGTCCCTTCTGTGTCTTCTTTACTAGTCCCTATGATACCTTCTACAATATCTGTCAGAAGGAGCCAGTCAGTTGGCCACTGAAAGGACTAGCTATGTGATATCATCTTCGGTGACCAAAAACAGCAATGTTGTCCATTTCTTCATCAAATAACTCCTCACATGAATGTATACATGGTGGAAATTGGCCTTAAAATTAGCAATGTCTCGATATTCTATGAACAAACTTGGTGACAACTGTGGCTTTGGGTTAATTAGCATTAGCAATTCCATTTCAAACATTACCCATAACATCTTATTTTCATTGACACGAGTAGGGTCCTTTTTTTCCCATAGCAAGGCAAATTTGGTAGCCTCATACAACTCTAGATTCATCATGGGGAACTAGGAATCCTCTCGTGTCCTCCAAACTATGATCAATAATAGCAACCACGCATAGTGGAATGCTTTTCCTTCCTCCTACACTTCATGGAAATCATCCAAGAATTCTTGGCATAGTTACTTCACCCAATTTAATTGAACCCCCTTGCTGCATTATGTAGCCAAGGATACCACTACTATTGGCACTTCATCATCACAACACTTTCTCGTGATTTTTCCTGCCAAAATTTGTGCAGTAAACCACACGGCTTCATTTGAGATGGAACTAATGGCATATCAGCAAAACTTCTTAACCAACCCAATTTCACTTTACATTTGATCCACAAGATTTTTCTCCTATGACTTCCCCACAAAAGAATCTAAAGGGTTCACACCCTGATAGGGAAATGTTGTGATTCTTCGTATCAGAAAGTCATCAATTAGGATGGACCCTCCCAGCCAAAGACACTCATCATGGACCAATGCCAATAACTGGGACACACAAATAGTACTAATAATGTTGCGGCTAAAATGTGGGATAGACAACATACTGAGAAACCTTGCATGCTCAATACCAGTTGCCCACTTCATTGGTTCAAGTCTTGTAACAACTCCCTCCTCATAGTATACCATCTTCAAGTACTTGTTGGGTTTCAGCTGTCGTAATTTCTAATGATTGCTCAAATCCCAATCTTTCATTCTCATATATGGTACCCAGGCCAAAAAGTTTCCCTTAATAGGTACTTCCTCCTGCAACAATGACGCGAATACCTTGAATTTTATAGAGTCAAGATATTTAGTTACTTTGGTAGTAGGCTTCTGTGGTGGTATATATAGTAGTAGCCGAGAAATTGGATCCACGCCTTTTGCATTTATATCATCAATCCCAACATTTATCTCTTCTTCATCCAAGTCCTTGGGCTCCATAGGTTTCTTATTTTTATCCATTATACCCTTCATCCTTTGCTCAGTTGGGATCTTCCATGGTGAGTGCCGATCCGGGGGATGGTGTGGCTTTTTCTTATTTTTCTCTCCTACTACAGAGTTAGTAGGCTTTGGCCAGTGACCTAGGTTTTGTAGCAATGATTGGCGATGTGGCAGTCATGATGTTTCCTAATCCTCTCCTCAAGAACTCTTGCTCAACTTTTGCCCAACTCAGGTAACCAAACATGCAGCAACACACTCAGCTTTTTAAGTGCTACAACAAATATCAATTTCTAAAGAAGCAAAGTGTCCAAGTGTGGAGTGGGCTGCAATATTTATAACCCATTTTGAATTCAAAATATTTGTAGCACCGTAAATCTTCCTCATAAATGTTACTTTTGGTGAAATATTGTCCTAAATTTGTGCCTTAAATTCATTTCTCCCACTCCTTTTAATGATAAAATTGTTGTCAAATCAATTGTAATTGTTCCAATGGCTACTTTCTAAGAAGGCGGCACAGAAATCCTCCTTGTGGCATAGCTACCTCGTCGTAGTTTCCACCTGTACGATCTTCCAAAACATCACACAACCTTCTTTCTTTGATAAACAATTTCCTGGGCAGAGTAGTTTATAGTCCTATGCTTTCTTTCAACTACCAGAAGCACTAAAACTTTCATGTGTCCATGTAGTCATTGTATAGGGGCAGGATCATCCCTATAAACCTTTAGCTTTCTCCCATTAATCCTGCCAGTAAATACTTCTCCATTCATCTTTGTTAGTTGAACTGTGCAACCATCTGAAATGTCCTTAATTACATACGATCCTCGCTAGTGCATCTGAAACTTCCCCAAAAATTTGGTAAAATTGTTTTCATACATCATGACCAAATCAACATTTTTTAAGGTGCACTGCTTAATGTGATGATTGTTCCATGCCTTTTCTCTAGATTTCTGTACCTACTAATGAAAGTCAGCCAAAAAGTTGTCTTCGTCTAATGCCAGTAGTTGTGCTAGACATGCCTCCATGACATTGCAACCTGCCATCTCAGTTACTGCTATAATCCTTAGGCTGGGCACTATGTATTCCATCGACGTTATTGCTTCTTGTTTGTAAACCATTCAAAAGGGTGTTTTCCCAGTAAATTTATTACAGGTAGTCCTATATTCCCATAGAACTGCTAGTATGTGCACATCATAATTATTCCTATTAACATTGTAGACCTTTGTGAGGGCATTCTTTGAGATCTTGTTGAAATCTTCAAAATTTCCATTCGCCTGGGGGTCATATGGCATACTCTTCTAATGGTACATTTGGAACTCTTATGTTAAAACTGTGATTATCTTATTTAGGAAGTGTGACCCTCTGTCACTCATCAGAATCTTTGAGCATCCAAACCTCAACAAAATAAACTTGAATATGAACTTTGCAGCAATGTCCACACTGCAATCCTTCACAGGTTGTGCCTTGGCCCACCTATTTGAGTGCTTCATCACAATTATAATATAACATGCTCTCGTCTTCTTTCCCTGTGGATGAATAGGTCCAACAAAGTCAATTGCCCATTTATCAAATGCTTGTAATGTGACATGTGGCTTTAATGGAATTTCATCCCTTCGCGATGGTCTCCCAATCCTTTGACATGCATCACATGCATTGCAATATTCCTTGGAATCTTTATGTACCATCATCCAGCATAATCATGCCCATAGGATCTTCTACCTAGTAGCCTTACCTGCATAGTGTCCTCCAGCGACACCACTATTTTATTCAACTAGAATGTTGTGTCTTTCATATTCAAGCACATATCAGCGTAGCACTTCATCTAACCCCATCTTATATAATTGTCTTGCAATCACAGAAAATATGCAGCCCTAACAACTAATTCCTTGTTTTGTTGTGTCATATAACCTTTAGGAGCTACGTCAATAGATAAAAAATAAATAATGTCTGCAAAATGCTCATCCACAACCCTAAAAACAAAGAGTTGTGTGTTAGGTAATCCTTCCACAATATTTGTAGGCTCTTCGCCATTTTTATCCAAGAAAGGTGGTTCGGTACAACATTCAATCTCCCAGGCTTCACTATTACTTCAAAATAATATTCTTGGAAAAGGAGCAACAATCTATAGATTTTCCCCACAACAAAGGCTTATTGACCAAGTACTTCAAAGCTGAATGGTCTGTGTACATCTTAAATTGTGCACCTTGTAGATAATATCTAAATTTCTATAGTGCATAAACCATGGCCAATCCTTCGTGCTCTATGGTTGAGTAGTTCATTTCAGCCTTAGATAGTTTCTGACTAGCAAAGGAAATTGGGTGATTGATATCACCTACCCCTGGTTGTGTTAAGACAGCTCCCAACGCTATACAAGACACATCAACATGCACATGAAATTCCTTCTTCCAATCTGGGAATACTAGGATTGGTGTCATAACCATCTTCTCCTTCAGAGTATCTAAGCTCTTCTGAAAATCATCGTCCCAACAAAACTTAGCATCCTTATTTAACAACTTCTCCATGGATGCAGTGATCTGTACATATGCCTTAATAAACTTCCTATAGTACCTAGTATGATCCAATGTCATGCGTAGCTACTTTACATCCATAGGGGACTTCAGATTGATAATTACAGTGATCTTAGCGGGGTCTACCATTAGTCCCAGGTTACAAACAACATGTCGTAACAGTATTTCGTAAGGTACACAGAAAATGTGTTTCTCTAAGTTTAGGGAGATCTATTACTTCCTCATGTATCCAACATCAGGCGCAGACTAGAGACATGCTTTTTGATCAACCCAAACACTATCCAATCATTGAAGTAGACATCCCAAAACTTATGAATGAATTCCTTGAATGTTGTGAAAACCACCCTTGAGAAGATCACAGGATCCTCTTTTAGTCCAAAAGGCATGACTGTATATTGGAACAACCCCCATTCAGTAGTGAAGGTAGTCTTACTTCTATCCTCCATGCAATCTTAATTTAGTGGTATCCCGAGAATCCATACGTAAATGAATAAGCTTCTTGTCTGCCAACATTCTCATGAACTTCATTTGTAAATGGCGTAGGGAATGGATCATGTACACATGCATTGTTTAACTTCCGAAGGTCTATGCAGATCCTGATATCACCTTTCATTTTCTTCTCTTGGACCACCATAGGACTGACCCATTTGGATTCTTCTACAGGCTCAATTATTCTGGTCGCAAGAATTTTATCGAGTTCCTCTCATACCTTTTCCTTATATTTGGGATTCCACTGATATGGGCACTACTTAATTGGCTTCGAATTAGGTTTTAAATTGATCTTCCTCATCCCCAAATCTCCTAATATCCCCTTCAAGTCATAGAACTTGGTTGGAAATAAATCCTGGTATTCATGTAATACTTCAGCTAACTTATCCACTACATCTTCATCCCAATAGTCACCAATGTTCACGAATTTTGGTTCTGCCTCTGAACTAATGTTTACCTTCTTTGTGCACACCAGTCACGAATATCAGGGATCTCTGCATTAGGTCCACCAACTTCACGTTGTCCCTCTGATTCAAGGATATTAATACTTCGTGGATCCTCATTAGCTTCTTCCATTATAACATTGTAACATTCTAAAGCATGATGTAGTTGTGTACTCCACTGAGGTTGTAACCATGTGATAGGTTTGACGGGTGTTCAGAAGATTATTGCTTTAGTTTCCTGAAGCACTTCATCAATGCATTTGAACCCATATTTGAAATTGAATGTCAACAATAAACTTTTTTTCATCTCATCCCAACCAGCGGTAATGTGTCACATCTCAGTCTTTAAATACCAATTCTTTGGGATAACAACCAAGTTATGAATAAATATGTGCACCCACTCAAGCTGAGGTATCTCACCCCATGCATTAGTCCACCACACCAGATGTTTGTGTAGATCAGCCTTACCATTTTATTTTTCAGTGATTCAAGTGTTCGCGTAGCCAAATCTTAATCGCATCATTCTACAATATTCCTTCTAGTCAACAAAATTATCCCTATGTGTACCCCACCATCTTGCAGGCATAGCTCTTAATGCTATATCTAATGCCTAGAACTAATGTTCCTCTAGTACATCCCTTTCAAAATGGTCAAGAAATATATTGACATCACCAAAGCCATCATAATAGGGTAACTTATATACCTCATTAGATACATAGCATAGCGATTTTGTAAGTCGATTGCATCTTAATGTAGAAACCTCATGCAATCGATTCTGCCAGATTTCTAACTCTTCATCTGAATCTGATTGGTAGGAATTATACTTCTCCCAACTAATCCTTCCATCTACAATGGAATCAATCCAATCTTCATTTTTCACAGTTAACTTATGTATGTTCTCAATGTCATCATCTTCATAATAGTCACAATTCAGTTCTGTGTATCGCGCACCTTCAGTTGGATCCAATGGGATAATTACTCAAAGTTCATTTTTATCAAATACCATGCTTCACTTCTTTAAGTTAATGATTTCATTCTTTTCAAAGGCCCAATCAATCCCAAGCAAAACTGGGTATGGCTTACTATCAGTGACGATCTTAATAAATTCGAAATCAGCCACTACATTTTCTCCTTCAATATCTAGAGTTACTCCATGCAGGAACCACATTGGAATTATCTTTTATTGATTTTCCATGTGCAGTTGAATGGGAAACAGTTGTAACTTAGGCTTTCCCATACATTCCAAAGTCTGCTTCAGCAGTATGTTAGCATCAGAGCCCAAGTATAGGATTACCTGATCCATTTCAAAATCACCAATCTATGCAGTTAGCCACATCTCCCTATCAGTTCTCTTCTTTCTTTGGTTCACTTTATTAACTGCGCGTTGTCCTGGTAATGGCTTATCCTTGTTGGCGCAGTTATTTATTAGTTATTACATTCCTTCTACTACCTTTTGATCCCATAATAACTTCATGTGGGTCTACAAAAATGATTTTAACACTATGGGATCTAAATCTTGTATTGCAGTAGCATCTTCAGGTTTCTCCTCATGTGGGACTATCAGCATCTGGTTCTGAGTTGTAGAAGCACATAGACCCATAAAAATCTTTCTTTCCTCCATGAATTTCTCTTTTTCTTTATGTAAATCAAACCTATCATTCTTCTCGATGGTTTTTCAGACCCATGAGTCTGATTCCAGCTATTTTCCTTCAACCTTGTCTTCACCAGTGGCTACGCTACTTCATGTGACTATGTTGACACTAGGATCATCTCCATGCGGCTCAGATCTCATCATTTGAATCTTCTATTTCAACTGTTGGTTCTTCTTCTCCGGCATATTTGCTATTAAGATTGGGAAATCTTCTATAACATTATCAAATTGATGACAGTACTAACATGAAGGGTGCATTGAATTCTGACAGTCAAGCATAAAGTGTCCTAGTTCTCCACAGTTGTAAAACATAATCTAGCCCTGGCCTCTTCCAACTCCTCCTCCTCATCCTCTTCCCCCTCCTTGGAATCCTCCCTGAGTTGTAGGTGAGCCTTGGTTGTTCTGCGCGCGATTTTTAACCTACATTCTATACAACAGAGTTATGTCCATCCTTAGTTTATAGCTTTGACAATTCCTCTCGTCATGACCAACTGATTTAAAAAAGTTGGAAAAGAGTTACTTTGGAGACTGTATAAACTTATATAATAGGAAAAAATTATCTATCGAATGATGTCTTGATGCTTGGAAGATCTTACACCAGGTACATACATTGGTGCTTGATGCAGTGGAAGACTCTAGCTTTAGCGAGTTAGGTCTTCCCACAACTATATAATCCTGAAATAAAGGGCATTGATCCTTATATGACCTTCAGCCTTGCATTTTGTGCACCAGACATAAGAATGTGTCTCTGACTTAACCTCCTTTCCCTTCTTCAGATCCTACAAATCCATATGCAAGTTTGCTAGCTACCCCTGGATCTACTTAACTCCTACATTCATATCCTTGATTAGTGAGGCTTCTAGCTTCATTACGATATCCAACGCTTCGGCATGAGATCGAATCTTCTGCTGAGATAACGGCAATCTTAAGTGAGGTAATAGAAAAGCTATATACCAATCCCTATGGTGTTCATTTGAAATATGAAGTTTAGCTTGACTCAGTAAGTACTTCAGTCACTAATCTATATCCCAGGTAGACTCATTAACCCTCTACTTAATCTCCTTGATCTCAGTCACACATTGAGCTTTCAAATTTGGCTTCGTAAATTCTGCATTCAACGCATCCTTTGTATTAGCCAATGAGGCAACCGGATGAGTTGTGTTGTAATTGATGTACCAGGTAATAACTCTGTCTTGTAGCACTGTAACTAGTTACACTTTATTCATATCATCATTTTTTATCTACTTCACTTTCCATATAGCCTCTGCATCGAACCAAAATTGTTTTGGATCCTATAATCCTTGACCCCTGAATATAGGCATTTTCATTGTATTTTCCATATTGAATAGCGGAGGTAGAGTTGGAGGTGGAGGTGTAGGTGTTTGAGGTGAAGGTGAAGGTGGAGGTGGAGTGGTTGGATGTGGAATTACAGAAGTACCCTGATCTATAGTCTACGCAACACCTCTGGGCATACTAGGGCTACTTCATTCTTCTTCACTTTTAGACTCTCCCAATAAGGGATTGTATTCACTTCTGACAAATTTGTTTAGATCTACTCTGAATCGCTTTCCACTTAGTGTAGATCCAGTCAGACCCCTTTTAAACATTAAGGTAAAGGCATAATTCCCTTTTCACACAAAAGAATTTTAATCCAGGTTTTTAATGATTTCAGGTACTTACCTCTCAAACCTTTGAAGAATCATCATCCAGCTTTGCTATAAGAGACATATGTATCTATTGAAAATTCAGTGATGAAACCACACAAAATACTATCAATCTAGTAATCAACATTGCTTTCAACCTTATAATTAGATCCTTCAAGACGTTTGATTAATTTTTGAGCCCACACAATAGGGTTGTCATGCTTCCAAGTAGGTTCGCTATCTGTTAATATGGATAGCTACTAGTGTAATTCACAAGGGAACGATGAAAAGAAAAATTCATGTACTTCTGTGTAGAGATACCTTTGTAACCACTTTTATTTTAATAATCGTGGATTCCTATTCTCCTGGGCTACAAACTTGTGCAACTTTTGATCTATCCACTTCTTGATTTCCTTCTTAGTTGGTATCCACTTATGCCACATGACACATCCCTTAGATAGATCCCGCTCTTGACAATGGAACCATTTGTTGGCTTGAGGGGGCTTGGACCAAGGTTTAGAGTTAGTTGTGCTAACCAACAAAACCCTACACTACTGGCCCTTTCGGTAACATCCTATGTAGCGCAGACTACAGTCTCACTCGAGGCAGTATTGGGGGATGCTAGAACGAGGCTTCTGCATCCAGAAGGCCATTTGATGTGGGGTAAAGGAATTTTCTTCAGTTTCATGTATGATCTGATCTTCATGAACCCTTATTCATGAACTTAAGCGATTTTCAGTTAAAGAGAGCTATAAAATTTGCGTAAACATCTAATCATGCATAAAATCACATAAAATAATGGATCTAGATCTTCACAGAGTAGTAAATTAAGAAATATAGATAACTATCATTCAAGTGCATAATTACATAAAATACACAAGTATACAAAAATAGACACAGAACTACTTCAAATATTCTTTATTACTTCAGATCATCCTTATACAGACTTTCCAGACCCTGTGCACATAGCTATAGGGGCCCGCACACTTAGTAGCAGACTTACCAAGGTCTCTATGCACTCAGTTGCAAGAGCCTTCCCCTTTTTTGAAACGCAGAAAGATTGTACAGACTCATAACATATCAAAATCCCATTATGTTTAGTTATTCCCCTCTTAGACTCACTAAGACACCGTTTTATATACTCTTTTATATTACAATACCATGGTCTGCAAACCATGGGCGGATCTTAAAAGAATACCAAAATGTAAGGGGTTTTGACCTTCCTAAAACCCCTTGACTCCTATTGACCTATGCGTTGTGTGCTCCTCTCCTCAAAATGCACAGACTTATAATATATTAAGAAAATTGACCCAGGGGACCCTGTCCCAATAGGAATGAAATCGGATTGTAATCATTTTGGGAAACATAACCTTCACACATCGAGACAGATGGAGCTTGGCTGAGATATTTTTTAGTTGTTGTTCAAAGATCCCCCTCTCCTTATAAATAGAGGGAAGGAACACTTAAACTAAGTTCCCAATTTATGTATTCTATAGGCCTGAATTCTACTTTTTCAAGTTCTGAGCTCTATTCCCAAAGAGAGTGGTTCTACTTTGGTTCAATTTTATTATTGATAAGGTGCTCATGCATATAAAATTGATAAATGTAATGGACTGGTGATTTGGAATCCATCTTCAAAGATTAATGAAGCGGTTTGGTTGATTTCAATTGGAGAAATGCATAATATGTTTTCCCCTTCATATATCATTTCATTTATGTCTTTCCTCTTCTGAAATTGTGTTATGATGTTGTCAGATTCACTCTCTCATGGTTATATGTATGTTTCTAAGTAGTCAAAAGTACCTGTCCAAACACATATTTACTTGTGTTATTGATAGCCTATAGTACCTATGTCATCACAGATTTACTTGTGTTATTTGATAGCCTACAATACCTGTATGTAAGCACAAATTTACTTATGCTAATTGGTGACAAATGTGTTCATGAGGCATAGAGCTTGAGACCTTGATTCGTGTTAGAGTCGGTCTAGTAGCCCTCCACCAGAGATCAAAGCTCTTTGCATTTCATAATTAGGTGTCCCATCAGTGTGATCATGTTGCATTCTGTTAGGCATGCCATAACTCTGCTGGAGGAGTTTGTGTCTTTTATTCCCCTCTTGTTTGGCGCTGCTGGTTCAGGTTTGTTTGAGTGAATAAAATCTTCAAAGGGTCATTTGTCTTGTTTTAAATTTCGAGGTCTTAGGTCTAGGGTTGAGTCAATTTTTGTCTGGAGAGGTCATAAAGGACTAGCAGGCCAGAGGGATGTCCTTCATAAAGCATCATTTCAACAATTCTCACTATTGTACAGCTAAATTTTCACCTTGTTTTCAAAACTCTGTTTTTGAAAAACAAAGGTCATTATCTCATTTTTTGTAAAAATTCTCAAAATTTCAAACTCTCCAAGTGTCAAAGTGCAGCCTTGGTCTCCTTTGCCAAAGCACCTTAGAAGCTATCCCTGCAAAAAATTTCAGAAGAAATCATCATTTCAACCAATTTTTCAAAGAAAAGAAACCAAAAGTCAGAGCCAATTAATTCAAAAAGTGTCAACATTCAAAACATTATAAAGTGGGTTTTGGCCAAATGAAAATCTAAAGGAAGCCTATAAAAGCACATCATTCTTCATAAGCAACTCATTTGCCTCTCACAAGCTAAGTGAAACCTTGCAAAGGCGATTTTAGGAGTTCTTGAGCAAAGTGGGCAGTTTCAGAGGCGCGCTACGCGTCAGGAAGGCCGCGCTACGCGTCAGTGGCACGCTACGCGTCAGGGAGCTTTTCTCAGTGTTATTATGCAAGTGCGCTACGCGTCAGAGGGGCGCTACGCATTGGGCAAGGCGCGCTACGCATTGGGTTTTCTGCTCAACAAATTGCCAGCAAGCCATCAAATTGATTTTTCTCTCAAGCACATTGCAGGTAGGCCTCTCCTCCATGGCTAGATTTGGTTTTGCAAGATGAAAGAGAAAATTAATATGTTCAAATGCTATGAAAATGATAAATCAAAACCCTACATTGTTGTGGAAAATTTAAAGTATCAACGATACTAGGGTTTCAAATTTCTCTTGCTTTCCAAGGTTACCCATTTTTGATCCCTTTTTTCCCCATATTCACCAGCATTTCCCTTAAAAATTCCTCATAAAATTCTACACTATCCCTCTACAAAATCCCAAACCCTATTTCACCCCAAACTCTACTTCATCCCAAACCCTACAATATCATAACTTCTATGCCCTTTCCCTTCCCTAAATTCCTTGTTTAATTCTTATTGTCCCTAATTCCTTCATGTTCCCCTTTCCCTAACAATTCCCATGTCTTTTTGTCCCCTTGGTGACAACATTTCAAAAAGTCAAACAACAGCTCATTGGGTGCAAAGTCAGCATTACATTTCAGTCATTTTGCCTCCAAAACCATGTCAGAAACCGAATCATATTATGAACAGAGTGATGACCGTGATTCAACACAGGAGATAGAGATGCCAAGGAGGCATCACAAGGGTGGTAAAGGTGGTCGACATGTCAGGGAGGAGCCCACCTCTTTGGCTTATTTGCAAGCTTGTCCACTTGCAGTGACCTGTTTTCGGTACTAATCATTTTTTGAGTATTGTGAGAGGATCTCACAAATTCAACATCACAGAGAATTAGTCTGCTTGTTTGTCCTACCTTTTCAAAATGGTCATGTGAACCTTGCAGGAGTGGACTTCACACTATCACCCGAGGTTGTTGCTCAAGCCACCGAGATACCAAATGTTGGGGAAGAGTGGACCAAGCGCAAGCTGCTAGACAAATTTCATTATCAACCATACATCAAACCCAGATGCATAAGGCACCCTTCTGCTGTTTTTCCTTTCAGATTCCTAAGGGAGGAGTATGCACCCTTGATGAGGCTCATTATTCGCTATTTCACTTATGAGGGCATATTTTCACGTCTTATTCGTACCATATCCGTTTGTTGATGCATTTCACACGGGTACGAATGATGAACATTCCATTTTTCCTGTGCCAAAATATAGAGAGGATGGTGCCCGTGGTACAAAGGAAGAGCCCAGCACAGCAACACAAGATCATTTATCATTATGCATTGATCAAGATCATAGTGATGAATCAGTTGGCACAACAGGGTATTCCATGGGAGGATTTCATTTCTCGCGACTTCTTCACGGTGCCACACCCACCTCCTGAGATTGTCCATGATGAGGGAGGGCCTTCACAGCAGTTTGACATTCATGAGACC
>APFE030689757.1:50993-80650 GCA_000404065.3 Pinus taeda | reverse complement strand
AGAGTAATGAAGGTTGATAGCACCGCGGGATCACAAAACTCTTCCGAGGCATCCTTAGAAGAGCTGGCTTGTTCATTTCTTCATCGAATAGCAGCTAGACCCAAGATTTTACTGTATACAGATATGATCAGATGGATACTTGACAATGCAGAGTTGCAGGGCAGACAATTCAAGGCTCCAGGGCATGGGCTCATAGGATCATTCGTCGCACAAGACTTAAAGCTTATGTATCATCTTCCTGAGCCTCAGACGACCTACAACACGCCATTTGTCAAGAAATTTGCAGTAGAGAACCCAAACCTGGCAGAAACCACTAAAGAATGGACCAGAAGAGAGGAGCCGCTAAAAAGGGACAAAAACGGTATGTACAACACTGGTTCCCTCACCTCTCCATATTGTTTTGCTGTGGCCATGCTTTGCAGGATGTTTGGGATGCCAGACATAAATAAGTTTTCGTCTGAATGGCTACCACTCATAGACGCTGCCACAAACGCCGATCTCGTGGATTGGGCCAAGATATTTCCTGATAATTTATATACTACTGTTATGAATTACCGGTCTAAGAGATCCTTGTCTCAAAAAGTCTAAACTCCTTTTTATCTGCCTGCTTATATTATGGATTCTATTTGCTATGTATCTAAATTCCCCACCATGGGTTGGAAATGGACTACCCAAGACCCGTCACCTATTCATATTTATCATAAAGTATTGTGGGATTCCCAGTTCGCCCCTCACTTCTATCAAATTTGCCACGAGCTTATCTTACCCCTATATAGGATGATATATGATGAAGAACCCTCGAGGTGCTCGCCCGAAGCGCAAATAGACATCATCCCCATCGCAAGATGGTTCGGGGAAGAATGGTTCACTTATATTAGAGTGTTTGGGAGCACTGTGCCTCCACATGTCCTACCTCTATTCGTCCCTGACAAGCTTTTGGCTAGGGCAATTGCCTATCAGGCTTGCTCAGAAGGCGGCCTAACCAAAGAGCTGAAAGACAAGAAGAGGGCCATATGGCCTCAGTTTCCTGTAGCTTGTGCGGCCTTCTCATTATTCGATGTAGGACACGCTTTCGCCGAAGTAGAGAATGTGACGTCTCTACAGTTATTTAAATTCCCCGCTCAGCCTTTTGACCTAAATAATGTTGCCCATGATTTCATTATAAGTGTCAGAATAAAAGTGTTCGTTGGAAAGAAAGACTTATTTGATGATTTGTTTCAAAGTAAAATTTCACTCCAGGAAGTTTTGCGAGAAACTCAGTCGAGGTTATCCTCAGATGACCTCCAAATATTTTTGTTATACTAAGAAAAAGGCTAGCTAGTGTTCCTCTAGAAAAGATGCGACTGCCCGGTAGAGAGCCGACTCCCAGCGTCAGCCTCAGTGGAAACTCTAGTACTTCCAAATCCAAATATGACACTGCCTAAGGAACACCTGAACGTTCTAAAAAGTCTGGAAGCGACCAAGGAAAAAGTGAAGAAACAGCTAAAGATACAGCACAGTCAAGTGCAATGCCGCAACATCAAGTTATCGCCTCCCCACCAAGAGATGTCCCTCCTCCCGTCATTAAAGTGCCACTCGCCACAACAGATCTCAACAAAGAATGGGAAACCTTCAACGAGCTAATCAGCCTTGAAGGTCAAACCCCAAGAACACTGGTGGACAATGCACAGGTAACGCAAGAAACGGTTTCGACCATGGTAAGTAGTGTCACAGAAATGGAGCACGGTCATATCGCTCCACCTTTTGAACTTCTACTTAATGTAGAGGAAATTCCCCCACTGGATGTATTCTATAGTCCCCAACATAAAGCAGGAGACAAAGAAAGAAGAGAAAGCTGGAGAATACGCCATCACAGGATGCATAGCATTTAGACGTCTTGTGGAAAAACCCTAACAACAACCCGACAGAAAATCTCACGAAGTTGTCTCAGATCGCAGGAGCATACGCTTCTGCGACTATTGACAAGGCGTCGGAAGTCCAGCAACTGTTGAGGGAACAAGAAAACCAAATACAGCTACTACAACAACAGCTACAACAAGCCAATGCCAGTATTGAAGCATCCAAACAACTCGAGAAACTACAAGAAGACTTGCAGGAGATGCAGATAAACAACCAAAGAAGCCTAGATGAAAATGGAAAGTAGTTGCAAGCTTTACAAGAAATACATAAGGACGAGCCTAAGCTTGCCGAATTTGTTTCAAAATCTGCTGGCTTAAATGAGCAACTTCTGCAGCAACAGGAAGAGTTGGGATGTAAGATATCGCAGTGGATTCATTATTGCGAGCTGAGTGATAAACTCACCAATCAAGTGGCAGACTTGCGAAGTGAGTACGACTAGATTGACAGACGAGTGACGGAATACTTGGCTTGGCAGGATGGAGAGGAAGGCAAGAGAGTAGATGCACCCAGAATAAACAAGAGTCATAAAGAATTGCTCTTTAACAAATGGGACGATCAAGTCAGGCAGGCAGAACAGGTGGCGGAGGAAGCGGCGACACAGGCAAGCGTTCCTATCGACTGTGTAAATGAGAATTTACACAGAGCAAATTTAATCGCAGAAACCACCTTGGGGTACCTACCAAATAAGTCACGACTGGAGGCAGAATGGAAGCAGAAGGCGCAGGAAAAGGGAAAAGTGATCCAGGCATTGAACAGGTTGAATTGGGAGTGTTATTGGGCATACTTAGTCAAGCCACACAGTCAATGGATGACTGTGAAATGCATCATAAACTCAGCCAAGAAAGTAGTGGCAGCTCTCATAGATTCTGTTTTCGCAGCCCAACTCAGTGCAGAAGTCGGCCAACCGACTCTTCTCAAATCCATGATGAACACTTGCAGTTTTAAAGACCAAATTCAGAAGTAGCTTATTATTAGTAGTTTGTTGTTTCTTTTTATCTAGATTAGAAAAACGACGGTCATTTGAGAACCGTATCCTAAAATTTTGTAAAAACACTATTATTAGAATTAGGAAGTAGTATTTTAACCCTTCTCATGCATTTAGAGAAGTGTCCAGAGATTTGTCAAAAACATATCCTCAGAACATGCACTTCTGCACCCTCAGAGGAGGTTTTGATGAATGGATGGATTGAGATTTATTTTTATTTGCATTTCGGTATCTGCTACTGATGTTGCACTTTTGTACTCTTGGTAGATGTTAGAACAAGTAGAGATAGATTGTTTTTGCTTGAAGCTTATGGGTAGAATTAGTCATAAATGGTACTTTTATCTCTTGGCGATTTCTGCTTATATTCTTTAAGTGATTTATAGTTTTCAGTTGTTTATATGTTATTGCATGAATGTATGGGTTACCATTTGGAACTTCTGTACGGCGGAGTCATATTGTTTATGTCTGACATATGAATAGCTTATTATGCGATATATTGTTCACAACTCTTTTGCCTAACTTCTTATGCAAAGTGGTTTATCTTAAATGGTTTCTATTCTTATGATAGCTTAATGATCTTTATTACCAGTTATTGTTCGAAATATTTTTAGATCACATAATGGAGGATATAAATCCCGGGCTAGCATAGATTTGATGTGTTGTTTCTCACTAGATTACAATAGCATAGAGTTAGTTTAAAGAGTCTAAATTAGATTAGCTTTAAAGTGCTCTTAGATCAACATTATTCAACTCTACACACACACACACACCCAAGATCGAGAAAGTGGTCCTGTTATCCCCAGTCGGACCCGTTATACCAAATGGATAAGGAGCTGCCAACCAAGGTCCGGATCGGGTGGGTATCCCCCTTGTTGTCGACCCGATTTTCGGGACTTCAACATATTTGGCGTAAGATGGAGGGCCTGAACATAGTGTCTGTTGGAATGATTTTCAATCGTAACATTTGAATCTGGATGGCTGCTCACAAACTTCCCATTTGGAGTTGCATCCATGTTCCTACCTCTTCCAACACTCAACCTGAAGTGGTAAGACTCTTGTCTCAGGTAAAATTCAATGGTAAGAATAACTCTTCTTCTTTTAATCATGCTCTTCAGTTTATTCAAAGAGTTTCAAGTTATGATATTCAAAGAATTGACAAAGACGTTTTATGCAGAATTTTTACTCTTACATTCACGGCGGAAGCTAGAAAATGGTGTAGAAACCTCCCAGCTGCATCGATTCACAGCTGGGACCAATTCGTCAAGATTTTCATTCTTGAATTTGATTGTTATGACTATGACCAGGTATACGATGAAATTGATTATCTTCGGAAAAAAGATGAATCTATTAGGGAGTTTAATATGCTATTTCATCTTGGTTGTCTAAAGTACGATCTTGAAAGTGAACTCATAGATGAAGAATCTATAGATTATGCTGAAAATTTCCTGCCTCCTATATCTGATCAAGCAAAAATTAGTTCGAGTTTTGTCTCACTTTTTTCTAGTATGAACGAGAACCCCGATTTGAATATGCAAATCACTCATAATGAAGAAAGTCCCCAAAGCTTAGGAGTTATCCATACTCTAATACAAGGAGACAAAATCGAGAACGCTGGAGGGAAGACTACCTTGGAACCAGGAGATGACTTTGATACAAGGTCAGATAATATCGTTGCAAGTCAACAAATGCAGATGCCATGGTTAGAACAACAAATTGTTTCTCTTTCAAAAAGTATCAGTACACAAAGGTATGATCTAAAACCCAATGTCTATGTTGAATCTAATGAGCGAAGATTTTTCCATGATGATATTTTAAAATGTGTTGCTTCAGGATCACACTTCTCTCTTTATCCTGATGTTTTTAATGATGATAACTTTTCCCCTCTCAACATTAAAGATATTTCAAAAAACACAGAGGATGACTTAAACAAGTCATCATTAGATTTTCAAAATAAAGAGATAGCTATAGAACACCCTTTGATTGTTTCCAAGCAAGGAACACTTGAATCTCCTTCTCTGAAAATATATGACCAAAAGGAAGAATCTAGGGAAACTTGTAAAATTAGTTATGATGGTTACTTTGCCAACGATGATCTTATTGATTTATCTCAAGTAACCCACCAAAGCTCAAGCAATGAGAGATATTCTAATTCAGAAAACATATCATTCAATCCTCATTTCAGAGCCAGAAACCATTTGCCTGATTTTACTGACCAAGACAATATCCCGATCTATGATTCATATCATGAAGAAACCCCCACGCCTGTTCACAATCATAATTTGTCTTTTGATTCACAAGACCTGGCCAGTTCTTGTGAATAGCAAAATATTACAAGCCAATCCCAGTTGTGATGTAACTTTATTTGTACAAATAATCATTTTTTTTGTTGTTGTTGTTCTCACTTGCACTCATTCTGTACAAAAACGGATTGTGTTTTAAGTTTCCAAACTTTTGATAGATTATTCTGGTATGTTGAACACCTTATCAAAGAGCATCCAAAAAACGAGCTACCATTTTGGAAAGCTAAACTTTGTCAAGGAAGTACAGAACTTCCTCTATTACGAGATCATCAAGTTATAACGGGACTTCATCCTTATTTTTATGATCCGAAAGATATCCAGTTGGAAAGAAGTTTTTGCGAGAAAGAAATTTCGGACAAGATTCCAACTAAATTCATACATTCTTATTCCGCATCCAACATTAACTATCCAAGAAAAGTTCCATTCTTAACACTAACGTTGGAAAGTTACATACATGTAGGAATAAAAATGAGAAGGTGGCTCCACTGGAAATATCATTTCAGCTAGTCAAAATTTTGTATATAGTTAGGATAGGAGTAGGAGTAGTTTAGTTAGGTGACTAGATTTACTTTTGAATAGTTGATAGGCAAAATAAGAGAAGATATTATCCCTATTTACACAACCCTAGGGAATGTCTACTTCTCACTTCGTTAAGTATTTTTTCCTCCATAAATAAAGTTTTCTTTGGTCAACAGCATTTGACGTTTACAAAAGACACCTTTTTCTCTATCAAGATTTTGAACTTCTGTTCCTATGAATGACAATTAAATTTTCCTTGAAACTTGATCTTTATTATCAATAGAACTTTATTCCAGATATGATATTAGTTTCAACTCCAAAAATTTGAAGAAAGAAATCTTAACGAAGCAATTGTTTTACGTCAGTACAATGAAAGGCACCAATGACAAAATAAGGAATCCCTGTAGAAACATCGATTTCCAAAGAAGCTCTATTATTGTCATCCAGAACTTTCTTAAGGGAAGAAAATTGACTTCCTCCCTGCTAAAGGAAATCGTAGAATTCAGGGAAACAATCCAATGAAAACACTATATCTCAAAGAATAGGAGGTCTCATCACGAGCCGACTTATCATGATCACAGATATTATGACTCGCTAACTTTGCCAAAACTGTCCACCAAAACAGGGCAACGACTCAAGATTGTTGCAATCAAAAGACAAGGGGTCTCATCACGAGCCAGCTTGTTTAGCAAAAGTATAAATCAAGTGAGTGACTGTGTCATAATTTGGCCACCAAACCAAGACATTGTTCTTTAGAGAATAAAAAGGAAAAAGTGTCAAAATGGGTTTCTCTCTGAATGGTTGTAAACACACTTAAGAAGGATAAAGGATCATTACTGGTTAATAGGTAACCCTGTCGAGGCTATGGACGCCTGCTGGCAGCAGAGGCTCTACCTGCGACAAAGAAGCATATTTAAAAAGGGCTGCTATACAGGGAAGACTTTATTTTAAATTTTTATTTAAAGACCAAGTAAGGGCTAGTGTAAACGCAAGGAAAAGTAATTAAAATAGAAAGGGGTTGAAACGAAATATCATTGACAGTTTGAAGTATAATATTTTTATCTTTCTATAATAAAGTTCAAGTTCTCTCATAATTTTTTATTTTTATTTTTAGAAGTTTGGAAAATGTCGAGAGAAGGTCAGAGATAACTCGTTCTCCCAAGTGAATTGCCAATTGTTGTGGCCAGCAACAACCCCCCCTTTTTCATTTAAGTGTTTGTCCAAAATATTAAATGAATGGGGACGCTTAGTTTAATTTTGAGAAAAATCAGGTTTTCCTTTCTTCAAAACAAGGTGACCATCGTAAGCTTCGAGAGGTCTTTTGAATATTTTTTAATCTAGGTCTACGATGAGGTAAAGGTCTTCAAAAAATTGCATTACGAAAAAGGATAGGAAATGCCTTCATTCCCTTATAATATTGGTATGTGCAAGACCCCCGTATTAAGCCTAACGTCGCATCGCAGTAAATTAATGCTCATAATGAAAAAAACTCAAAATCTGTCGATTTGCAATAACACCGATCGCTAGATCGCATATCGCAGAAATAAACTAGCAATACTTGACAAACATTGACCTGCGATGTTACGATCGCCGCGATGGCGCAATCTGCGATCTTGCGATCTGCGATTAGCGTGGCTTGCGATGGCACGATCTTCAATGTAACGTAAGCAAATCATGAATCATTTAATCACGAATCCTTCGGGCACGCCATTCAAAGAAAAACCACTTACCATAATCTGACCCCAGATCATGCACTTTTAATGATAGTAAATGGATTATTTGTCAGTTATTAAATGGAATGAAGATGCATGCTTTTGTAAAGAATTATTTCACATAAAGTGGCATATTTGGTATATCTGTTGCATTTAAAACTCTCCCATCACCTTTCTCAATCAGTCATTTCCAGTTCGCTCGTAATCTGCAGGGACTAAGAGTTAAGAAGATTCAAAAGCTGAACGTAGGAGCAAATGGGAAAGAAACATAAAGCCCAAGGCTCCGAGATGAAGGAAAAGATGAAGGAGATGGTGCCCTTGTATACAGATACTGAATGCAATAGGGACACGGGAATTTCGACCTGGGAAGACATGTATAGGCTACTGGAGGAAGAAAATCCTAAAGTAATGAAAGTTGATAGCGCCGTGGGCTCACAAAACTCTTCCGAGGCATCCTTAGAAGAGCTGGCATGTTCATTTCTTCACCGAATAGCAGCCAGACCCAAAATTTTACCGTATACAGATATGATCAGGTGTATACTTGACAATGCAGAGTTACAAGGCAAAAAATTCAAAGTTCAGGGACATGGGATCATAGGATCATTCGCAGCACAAAACTTAAAGCTTATGTACCATCTTCCTGAGCCTCAGACGACCTACAACACGCAATTCGTCAAGAAATTTGCGATAGAGAACCCAAACCTGGAAGAAACCACTAAAGAATGGACCAGAAGAGAGGAGCCGCTAAAAAGGGACAAAAACGGTATGTACAACACTGGTTCCCTCACCTCTCCATATTGTTTTGCTGCGGCCATGCTTTGCAGGCTGTTTGGGATGCCAGACATAAATAAATTTTCGTCTGAATGGCTACCACTCATAGACGCTGCCATAAACGCTGATCTCGTGGATTGGGCCAAGATATTTTCTGATAATTTATACACTATTGTTATGAATTACCGGTCTAAGAGAACCTTGTCTCAAAGGGTCTATCCTCCTTTTTATCTGTCTCCTTATATTATGGATTCTATTTTCTATGTATCTGAATTCCCCACCATGGGTTGGAAATGGACTACCCAGGACCCGTCACCTATTCATATTTATCATAAAGTATTGTGGGATTCCCAGTTCGCCCCTCACTTCTATCAGATTTTCTACGGGCTTATCTTACCCCTATATATAATGATATACGATGAAGAACCCCCGAGGTGCTCGCCCGAAGCGCAAATAGACATCATCCCCGTCACAAGATGGTTCGGGGAAGAATGGTTCACTTATATTAGAGTGTTTGGGAGCACTGTGCCTCCACATGTCCTACCTCTATATGTCCCCGGCAAGCTTTTGGCTAGGGAAATTGCCTATTAGACTTGCTCAGAAGGTGGCCTAACCAAAGAGCTGAAAGACAAGAAGAAGGCCATATGGCCTCAGTTTCCTGTAGCTTGTGGGACCTTCTCATTATTCGATGTAGGACACGCTTTCGCCGAAGTAGAGAATGTGACGTCTATATAGTTATTTAAATTCCCCGCTCGGCCTTTTGAGCTAAATAATGTTGCCCGTGATTTCACTATAAGTGTCAGAATAAAAGTGTTCGTTGGAAAGTAAGACTTATTTGATGATTTGTTTCAAAGTAAAAGTTCACTCCAGGAAGTTTTGCAAGAAGCTCGGTCGAGGTTATCCCCAGATGACCTCCAAAGATTTTTGTTATACAGAGAAAGAAGGCTAGCTAGTGTTCCTCTAGAAAAGCTGTGACTACCCGCGAGAGAGTCGACTCCCAGCGTCAGCCTCAGTGGAAACTCTAGTACTTCCAAATCCAAATCTGACGCCGCCCAAGGAACACCTGAACGTTCTAAAAAGTCTGCAAGTGACCAAGGAAAAAGCGAAGAAACAGCTAAAGATACAACGCAGTCAAGTGCAATGCCGCAACAGCAAGTTATCGCCTCCCCACAAAGACATGTCCCTCCTCCCGTCATTAAAGTGCCACTTGCCACAACAGAGCTCAAAAAAGAATGGGAAAACTTCAACGAGCTAATCAGCCTTGAAGGTCAAACCCCAAGAACACTGGTGGACAATGCACAGGTAACGCAAGAAACGGTTTCGACCATGGTAAGTAGTGTCGCAGAAATGGAGCACGGTCGTATCGCTCCACCTTCTAAACTTCTACTTAATGTAGAGGAAATTCCCCCACTGGATGTATTCTATAGTACCCAACATAAAGCAGTTGTGAGGAGACAAAGAAAGAAGAGAAAGCTGGAGAATACGCTGTCATAGGATGCTGAGCATTTAGACGTCTTGTCGAAAGACCCTAACAACAACCCGACAGAAAATCTCACAAAGTTCTCTCAGATCGCAGGAGCATACGCTTCTGCGACTATCGACAAGGCGTCGAAAGTCCAGCAACTGTTGAGGGAACAAGAAAACCAAATACATCTACTACAACAATAGCTACAACAAGCCAATGCCAGTATTGAAGCGTCCAAACAACTCGAGAAACTACAAGAAGACTTGCAGCAGATGCAGATAAGCTACCAAAGAAACCTAGACGAAAAGTGAAAGCAGTTGCAAGCTTTACAAGAAATACATAAGGATGAGCCTAAGCTTGCCGAATTTGTTTCAGAATCTACTGGCTTAAATGAGCAACTTCTGCAGCAACAGGAAGAGTTGGGACGTAAGATATCGCAGTGGAGTCACTATTGTGAGTTGAGCGATAAACTCACCAATCAAGTGGCAGACTTGCGAAGTGAGTACGACCAGATTAACAGACGAGTGACGGAATACTTGGCTTGGCTGGATGGAGAGGAAGGCAAGAGAGCAAGTGCACCCAGAATAAATGAGAGTCATAAAGAATTTCTCTTCAACAAATGGGACGATCAAATCAGGCAGGCAAAATAGGCGGCGAAGGCAGCGGCGACACAGGCAAGCGTTCTTATCGACTGTGTAAATGAGAATTTACATAGAGCCAATTTAATCGCAGAAACCACATTGGGGTACCTACCAAATAAGTCACGACTGGAGGCAGAATGAAAGAAGAAGGCACAAGAAAAGGGAAAAGCTATCGAGGCATTGAACAGGTTGAATTGGGAGTGTTACTGGGCATACTTAGTCAAGCCACACAGTCAATGGATGACTGTGAAATGCATGATAAACTCAGCTGAGAAAGTCGTGCCAGCTCTCATAGATTCTGTTTTCGTAGCCCAGCTCAGCGCAGAAATCGGCCAACCGACTCTTCTCAAATCCATGATGAACACTTGCAGTTTTAAAGACCAAATTCAGAAGTAGCTTATTTTTAGTAGTTTGTTGTTTCTTTTTATTTAGATTAGAAAAAAGGACGATCATTTGAGAACTGTGTCCTAAAATTTTGTAAAAACACTATTATTAGAATTAGGAAGTAGTATTTTAACCCTTCTCATGCATTTAGAGAAGGGTCCAGAGATTTGTCAAAAACTTATCCTCAGAACATGCACTTCTGCACCCTCAGAGGAGGTTTTGATGAATGGATGGATCGAGATTTATTTTTATTTTCATTTCGATATCTGCTACTGATGTTGCACTTTTGTACTCTTGGTAGATGTTAGAACAAGTAGAGATAGATCGTTTTTGCTTGAAGCTTATGGGTAGAATTAGTCATAAATGGTACTTTTATCTCTTGGCGATTTCTGCTTATATTCTTTAAGTGATTTATAGTTTTCAGTTGTTTATACGTTATTGCATGAATGTATGGGTTACCATTTGGCACTTCTGTACGGTGGAGTCATATTGTTTATGTCTGACATATGAATAGCTTATTATGTGATATACTGTTCACAACTGTTTTGCCTAACTTCTTATGCAAAGTGTTTTATCTTAAATGGTTTCTATTCTTATGATAGTTGAATGATCTTTATTACCAGTTATTGTTAGAAATCCTTTTAGATCGCATAATGGAAGATATACATCCCGGGTTAGCATAGATTTGATGTGTTGTTTCTCACTAGATTACAATAGCATAGAGTTAGTTTAAAGAGTCTGAATTAGATTAGCTTTAAAGTATTCTTAGATCAACATTATTCAACTCTACACACACACGAACACCCAAGATCGGGAAAGTGGTCCCGTTATCCCCAGTCGGACCCACTATACCAAACAGATAAGGAGCTGCCAACCAAGGTTCAGACCGGGTGGGTATCCCCCTTGTTGTCGACCCGATTTTCGGGGCTTCAACATGACCTTAGAGAATCAGTTGAAGCAATATGTATTCAACTGATCTCTACAGATATCAAAAGTCAAAGTGTTGACTTCTATTCTAAATGTACTATGTCTCTCACTTTCTATGTTGAACTTTGAAGAACATAAAAGAAGAATTGATCAAGAGTTTCCCCACATTGTGGGGTTTGTCCCTGGCTAGTGCCACATCTTGTGTCCTCTTGTCTTGGCTTGTCTTATGTGATTTATATTTATGTTCTATCTACGATTTACTTCAATACTAATATGATTGCTAATTGTGAAAATTTAAATAAATTTCTCTAGCATAGGACATACCTAAAATTAACATGTTATCAGAGTAGAGGTGAAGACAATATCCAAGCAAGAGTGAAAGAGAAATCACCAAAGACAATAGGGGCACAACAAAAGGATTAATGGGTTCCACATCTCTCTTCTAAGTTCACAAAGGGTGAAGTCAAAGCAGAGCATATTATCAGAATGGCATAGTGGAAGTTTCTGATGGCCCGTCTAAAGATCACTTCATTGGGAAGTTTGGATCTAAGGGTGGAAGGAAAGGCAGATGCCTTGGTTGCAATAAGTTCGGCCATTATGAGAAGGAGTATCGAAATGGTAGGGACACATCACTTGATGATCATTCCAGGGACATCTTGAAAAGAATGACAGGTATTGTAGTTCATCAAGGAAAAATGGTTGACTCTTCAAAGAAAGCAAGGAACCCTAGGTATGAAGAATCAAATATTGTTTCTGATAAGATAAAGAAGTGTTATCTTGTATTGACCCTCTCCTTCAGATTTTCTAGGAATCTGGAATATTGATTGTAGTGCTTCAAGGCACTTCATCGGATAGAAGGGTGCACTCTCTAATTTGGTAGAGATGGAAACAATCGTGGGATTACACTTGGAGCCGATGCCACCTATCCCAAAAAGGGAATGGAGGTCAAAGGTTTTATGGTGGCATTCGTCGATGGAAGATACATGTTTGAAAATAGAATTTTCGAAGATGTTTTTGGGTTTAGGGTTGTAGGAAGTCCACTAGGGAGCATGTCCATTGACACATAGCACCAAAGGTCTATGAGTTAGATGGTGATAGGGAAGCCTAAATTCAATAGGAGCATGAAGGTACATGTTTGAGATGTACCGAAGGAAAATATTAAAAGGGGACCATTCCCCTCATGCCACAGGTCCACAGTTTTGGAACACCCTGAGGAGTTTGAGATTCATGATTGGGAATCTCATGTATGCAGGTGGTAGAAAGCCCTCTATGGCTTGAAGGAAAACACCCCGGGCACAGTATGGGAGGATCATCAGCTATGTAATGAAGCTGAGATTCACTAGGAGTGAAATCGATCCAAACCATCTGAAGGTTGTGGATGACAAACCTCTCATACCGACACCTATCTCTAACTGATGCAGACCCTCTCATTTGTAGAAGATAAAGGGAGTTGGATTCTGAATGTGGAAACATAAACTGCAAGTCTGCGACTACCTTGAGGATATTAACTTTCAAAATTTATATGGTAGTGATGTCAGAACAGATTTGGGAAATGACTCTGAGTTGCATAAACTCATTTGCATTGATGTTATTGGTGAACCTCCTTCTAGATATATGTTTTGCAATTAGTATGCTGAGCTCATATTTGGTTGAGCTTCACTGAATTGGTGCCTAGAATCCTTTGAGATATATTTAGGGCACAATCTCTCATGGATTGAGATACACTGCCTGGAATATTTCAAATGCTGAGTGGGCAAATAGTGTGGAGGATCACTATAGCACTTCTTAGTGTTGGTTCTCCTTGGGATCTGCTTTGATACCGTAGATAAGTAGGAAGCAGAAGTCGGTGGCTTTGAGCACCACCTAGGTAGAGTATAATGATGCTAGCATGGATACCTGAGAGGTAGTCTGGTTACGAAAGTTCTTCAATGAGCTGTTTGGATACCACTATGTAGCAGGATGATTAGTTCTCCTGTGAGGTTTGGATGATGTGTTCTCCATGAGGACTATCTAAGAGGATGATTAGTTCTCCTGTGAGGTCTGGATGATTAGTTCTCCATGACGACTATGTAGCAGGATGATTAGTTCTCCTGTGAGGTCTGGATGATGTGTTCTCCATGACAACTATGTAGTAGGATGATTAGTTCTCCTGTGAGGTCTGGATGATGTGTTCTCCATGACGATTATGTAGCAGGATGATTAGCTCTCCTATGAGGCTTGGATGATGTGTTCTCCATGGCGATTGTGTAGCAAGATGATTAGTTCTCCTGTGAGGACGAGATTGATTAGTTCTCTTGTCGAGGCATCCTACCCATGCAATATGGGACTCATGGTAAGTACCTCTAATCTGATCAATGAGTAGGGAAATGAGGATAGGGACCATAGTAGTACGGATGGATGCATTGCTGTATTTACCATACTCCCTATGCTAGGATGACCTTCATTGATCTGGGATCAATGATACTGGTCTGGAACTAGTTGTAAAAGTTGCACATACTATGACGCTGACTTCGGGTCGGTTGAGACTGGTCTGGGACTAGTGGTACATACTCTGAGACTGACTTTGGGTCAATGTAGGACTGGTCTTGGACCAGTGAAAGTGGTACATATTGTGACACTGACTTCGGGTCGGTTGAGACTAGTCTCGGACTAGTGATGCACACTCTAAGACTGATGATACTGGTATGGAACCAATGGTAGGAGTGGTACCCACTATGATGCTTACGTTGGGTCGACTGAGATTGGTCTGGGACTAGTGGTACGCACTCTAAGACTGACTTCAAGTCAATGGAGGATGGTATGACTCATTCTCGATCAATTCTTCTTATTTATTGTTCAACAGAGCTAAGCTGAGTAGAGCAGAGCCAACAGAGCTAAGCAGAGTGGAGTAGAGCAAAGCCAACAGAGATGAGTAGAGCGAGGAGAGCTGAGCAAAGCAGAGCAGGGCTAGCAAAGTTGAGAAGAGCTAGCAAAGCTGAGAAGAGTTGAGCAGAGTAGTGCAGGGCATTAATGGAAGAGACAGTACAGTCAGACATATGGATGAGTGGATGGAGTTCTCCCTAGTTGAGAGGGAGTGTTAAAATTGGCAACTAGGGCCAAAGTCCATATGGGTCAGCTTATTTATGGTAGCTGATATTTTTATTGGATCCCTATCATCGAGAGGTGTAGGATTGATCTAAATATCATTCAATTCTGACAAGTATTTATGGAGATATGAATTTGTTTTGATTATGGAATTATTAGCAAGCAAAACAATAACTTGAGTAGGCTCAGAAGCCCAACAGAAATGCCTATTCATCATCTATGTTTTAGTATAAATAGGTGAGGACTTGAAGTCATTCGAAGACAGTATTGATGTAATCTCCTCTCCATGTCTTGGGTTTTTGAAGAAAGAGAGATACTTTAGAATACATTGGGCTAAGTGTATGATGCCCTAGCTGCAATTCAGATGTACCCTAGCCAGAGTCAAGGGAAGGCTCCTATTCACTGTCCAAAAGAGCTCCAATGCACAGTCACGAGATGCCCTAACTTGCTATTAAGTGATGCCCTAATATTGTTGTCCATGAAGCCCTATACGTTAACTAAAGAGGCTCGTATATGGAAGCCCTAACTACGCGGGTCATAAAGGGTAGTTGCAGTAGAGAGAGCAAGTATGAGATAGAGCCACAGGCATATATGATAGCCACAGTGGTAAAGTAGTGAGTCAAGAAAGAACTGTAGAAATAGAAACACAGTTCTATTCATGTGATACCTAGATACATTGTTCACATAGTCATAGCCACACTCATGAAGTGAAGCCGAATTACAGTTGACCGCAGTCACAAAGAAGAGGAACGCAGTCCTGTAATGGAGTCACCTAGCTGCAATAAGGGAAAAACCTTTCTGTGCAAATATACATTGATATACAGTGAAAGGAACTCCACACAGAGTCATGGAAACTCATGCAGACATATATATGTAGTGATGAAACAATATATGTAGTTAGGAGAACAATGTTGTCATGATGGAGAACACCATATACACCGTCAAGATATGTGCAGCTAGAATGCATCTTACATTCTAGGCCAAACCATTGAAATGAAATTGTCATTATAATAATTGAAGCATGTTTACAATGTGAGATGGACAACATGTAAACCTTTGAGTACTATATGTGACAACGTGGCATATAAGGCACCCTTAAGGCATGAAGGGTTATTATCAAGGCTAGAAGTTACAGTCATAAAAGGTAGCATCATAATGAATGAGATCATGAACATGGGCAGCATAATGATGCATGATGTGTGGACAACATGATGTAGATCATGGGTAGCATGATGTAGATCATAAGCAGCATGACGTATGGGCAACACATTGTGTAGATCATGGGCAACATGATGTAGATCATGAGCAGCATGATGTGTGTGCAACATATTGAGTAGATCATGGGTAACGTGATGTATGGGAAACATAGTGATGAAAGCATGAGGAACATGATGATGCATGATGTAGCATGATGGTACCTCATGGTAAGGTGTAGCAAATGGACGAGGTGCAGCACTATGATAGGTGAAGGAGTCACCTTAGAGAATCGGTTGAAGCAATATGTCTTCAATTGATCTCTCCAAATATCAAAAGTCAAAGTATTGACCTCTATTGTAAATGTACTATCTCTCTCACTTTCTATGCTAATCTTTGAAGAATATAAAAGAAGAATTCATCAAGGGTTTCCCCAAATTGTGGGGTTTGTCCCTAGCTGGCACCACATCTTGTGTCCTCCTGTCTGCGTTTGGCTTCTGCGATTTATATTTATGTTCTATCTACAATTTACTTTAATTCTGATGTGATCGCTAACTGTGAAAAAATAAATGAATTTCTCTAGCACAGAACATACCTAGAATTAATAGGTGGTAATACTACAACGACGTGGAGCCACATCAAGTTTATGTGGTTGTCAGATGTTGTGCCACATGTGGATTCCACATGGAATCCCAATACTCATGTGACCTAATCTAATTGGTCAAACTATGGCAGGGCATAACGTTGAATGTAGGAGTTTGATTAGGTAAAATTTATACCTTTGTAAATGTCTTGAAAAACTAAACTAGATGGTGGTGTTAAAAGATAATTCCACATACTAGAAAAAAAATGAGGTTTTGCTCATGCAATTTTCATAATGAACCTTGGAGATTAATTTAACTAGGAGGTAACACCTACCCCATCCTAAGAATCATTAAGGAGGTGGATGGAAGGTTGTTACAACATCAACTTAGTCAACTTATGTTGTATGTGACTTTCCTGGCATATTTAATGATAAATTTAATCTCACTAGATGCTGATATAAGTATCCGAAAAGATTTCCATTGAAAGCCCCCTCCCAATAAATCATTCATATAAAAAAACCCATATATTTACTTTCACAAAATACCCTTTTAATAAAGCACCAAAACCTATAGAATCTATCTAAATGACATCATTACTTTGAAAGCCTATAATACATTAACTCTATTTTTTACACTTTTAACACTCATTTTATGACTAAATGTGGTAAAGTATTGGTTGACAAAATGCAGTCATCATGCCCTCAAATTCCACATCGTTTTCTCCATCGGCAAACCTTTTTTCTGTGTGTGTCCCTTTTTATAATATTACTCTCATAATTGCAATGATTTCTTCATGCTTCCGTGGGTAGTAAAATAAACTAATCGTAATCATTTCTTGTCATTTTATCTCTTCCTTTTACAAATGATTATCTTTATTATCTTAAAACATAAGTTTGATGTAGCTATACTATGGAAAATAAAATTCCTATATCTTAATTGCCACAATTCTAATATATTTACATTACCATCATGATATCACCAACTATAACACCCCTCCCTTGTGTACTACATTATTGTAAACCTAAGCTAAGTTAAAGCTAGGTGTGACATCCTCCTTGGTGTGTTAAATGTTGAAAACCTAAGCTGAGGAAAGCTAGGTTTGATGCCCTCCTTTGTGGGTTAAACTATTCTACACCTAAGCTGAGGGAATCTAGGTGATATGTAATATGAAAAGGAAATGTATTATTAAATAAATTAATAAAATAAATAACTCGAAGGGTGGAGCAGCAAGAGAGAGGAAATGCTTGCCAAATCACATGAGGAATGCGATAGAGATGAATCTTTCATGATAAGCTTCTAGATGTGATTGTAGATAAGCTTGGATTGATTCTATATCCATCGGATGGATGGGAGATAAAGATCCATTGAACATAAAAGCTTTGTCAGAGATAAAGACAAGATTTTATGCGGAAAAGTGTCGTGAGAGACAAAGATGAGCTTTTTCGGATAAGACCTAGGCAAATGGAAAAATCCATAAAGCGGGACACCAATAATGGTAACTTAATCATGAAAGAGGGTATTAAATACCTAGTGGATCGATCAATTGAGGACATTTGATCCTTGCCAAGATCTTTGGCTCGGGGGGAATCAGAGGTAATTCATGGCTGGGTGGTGGTGCTTCTCCCTCCAAGTGAGGTTTCATTGGTTTCAAATACATGTAATGTGTGTATGATGCTTCTTACTCTATCATTGTTATTAATTCAGTTGTTTATCAGAAGATTTCTTACATTTATTCTTCATGAGAATGTTTGATGAATAATGTATGCTTATGATGTTTTCTCTATCATCTGATGAGATACACTTGCATGGTATGTGTTTCCTTACTTGTTATGAGATTTAAAATCATTTAGAAAAGAGATAAGAATGGTTAAATCTATCTCTGCTATGGAAATGATGGCTTTCTTATGCATGTGTATTCTAGTGGGAAGTTAATTGTAGAAACATGTTAAGTGGAATAGCAGTTCTAGGACCCATTCATGGTAGAATTCACATATGACAAATATTTATAACTAAATTACCAATGTTAATGTTTCTTATGTAATGACTGTAGATATTATGGGCTTGAGGTGCATGTCAGTTATCCTTTGACCATACCTGAGGAATCAGAAAATGATAAATATAGTGTGAGATGCTAATGATTTTCGTAATGTCTCCTTGAAGTTTTTATTCTGAAATATTCATGGATAGTTTTAAGATAGTTGTTATATTTAACATCAAGTGGTAACTCTAGTGCATGTGGACACTTAAAAGATCATGCTTCTAATTGCATAAGTAGAGGAACAACATCAGATAAGAATAGTCTAATTAGTTAGTTATTATGCATGTTGAAACCAATGATTGGTTAGGTTACCTTGATGATGCTTAACTATATTAGTGATGCATGGTTAATGTCATCCATAGTAAACGTAAGATAATACTCCCTTAATGCAAGTGGGTATTAAATAGAAGATTATATAGGTTCCATTCCATGTTTATTCCTTCATATTCAATTAGGATTATGCTATGTATAAGTTGTTTATATGAATCTACGGGTTCCCATTCCAGATCCGATAAACCACAAAATAATGATGTGATATTATGAGATTGTTTAGACTATTAAGAAATGAGTATAGTAATAGGAATAATACTAGTTACTACCACGACAAATATGTTACGTAAGACAATAGTTATATCTTAACTATAAAAGCAAGAAACGTTTACAGATTGCGAGCCTAATAAGCTATTATTCCGGGATAGGCCAAAGGGGTACGTTACAAATAGTATCGGAGCATTGAGTTCAAACCTTGCGGCCTATGCACTCCTCTATCTCTGTAAAGTTTATTGATAGGTTTGATTAAAAAAAATAAAAATATATAAGAACAATAACCCCAAAAGGAAAAAAATAAGCATATGAAATACATAATGATTTCTCTCTGCCAAGTGAAATTAGAACTCTTCGAAGAAGAATCTAAGCATAACCATGGTTATTTAGCGGATCAATAATTAAAATAAATTTCACTTGTATGTAATGTTTTTTTATTATAAAAAGGATCTTAATGGTTAATTGGTGGCCTAATTGTGAATAATAAATTATGCATGAGGAAGAATTGAAATATTAGAGTGTTTGAACATGACAAAGGAATGAAGATCCAAATTATGTGTGAAGGCCAAGAGCCACTTAGAAAATACCATAATACACATACTTCCATGTCGTGTATAAATGGTATTATGGTGGTAATTGAGTGCAACTATATGCAAATAAGAATACATTATCAAGGTAAAGGTAGAAGGACCTATTAAAAATCAAAGGGGATTTTATGAGCATGATTGGATCTTTCTAGTTCCTTCACTGGGATGTGTAAAATGGCAGTTGCAATGGCAATGATTAAATTGGGTACTTCCCCTAACTGTTCCTAATACGTATGCCATCCTTGACTTTAGTAGCTCATTATCAATCCTGACTGCACTTTGATTTTAGTAAGCCTTAGTGTTTGACTACACATTGTATTCATCTAGTATGAGGTAATGGGTTTTTGTTCCATTACACATTGTAGTTATGAAGCAATACAAACGAATGTTTCTGCATCCTGGAGATAACAATGTTGATTTCAATGTAGCTGTGTTTATATTAATAGATTGCAAAAATCTAGAAACCTTGATCCCAAAGTTTATTTGCAGTTGGTAAAGGACATCTTGGGAATGCTAAAGAAAAAAAATATGTTGTGCACATGTTGTATGGCGAACATAAGAGGAAGGGAGTTAGCCTTCTGTGTGAAAATGAAATGCCAAGCACAACCTAACTATGCTCTATTCCAACTAAAATTATATCAATAACTTGGATCCTCCCATGTCTCTTGGATATGATTAACATTATAGGTTGTGCCAGGCATATGAGAATTTCAAAAGAATTCATCCAATAGCCAATCACAGTGTTGTCAAAGTTGGAAAGAGTAGTCCATATTATACATAAATGCCATGTTCCTTCTAATAATGAAATGTCATAGACTAATTGATTTTTTTTCTTTCAGATTACTGATGTTTCTCTCTCCTAGTAAACTCTTCTTTCAGGTGCAAATTGGAAGCATGAAATAAAAAAAACAGTAATGTTGTTTCCTTTCTTTAAAAACATTGAATATCACAACGAATTAGCAAAAGAAAATGGTGGGTTGTCTTTCTTCTATATATAATATATATATATAATATATATAGATAGATAGATAGATAGATAGATAGATATATATATAGATATATAATTTAACGTTGTTTCTTTAATTAGATGGGTACCTATCCAGTTGCGAAAGCATGATTATCACCAGTTAAGGATGACCACATATCATGTCTTATCTCTGAGGCATGAATGTATAAGTATGGAAGATGGTCCGATGATTCTTACCCTTACAGTCATGAGTGTGATAATACAAAGCATAAATAAGCGAGATAATCTCGATTTCTAACTGAGTATTTGTGGCTCTTTGACATGATCTTCTGCGGTTTGGCAGAGAAAAAGAAATGAGGGCAACATGTGAGAAGATGCTCCAAATGGCAGTACACCACTTTAGAAATAAACTGAAAAGTAGTGAAGGCTATGACACCCTTCAATGTCCTTACCTCCGGTACCTTGCGGAAGGTGATAGGATGTAGCAGCTAATGTTTGGAATTTTTTGGCACGTTCTCATAGAGTTGTAGAAGTTCACTTGTTTCTAGTAGTTAGTGTTATCGAGTTGAAGTTTTAAATTTTGATCCTATAACCTAATAAATTTACCCTTTTTTTTGTTGGGCGGAGTTGTTTGTAAAAATACGGTGGTCATGTCTCTATCAATCACACATTAAGAGATGATTGTCTATCAATATTTGACAAATTATGAATGGTAGATGTCATAATTATAAACTGTCAAGACATAACTATGTTGAATACTAGATTTTGGCTATTCTGATCATGGGTAATTTTTCATATTCCTGCATATTAGAATGGAGTCTGAATTAGATCGGAATGAATTAAATTAGAATGTGTGTGATGGTTATCTATTCCATTCTATGAGCAGTTTACAATAGCTAACCTCTCATGGATAATGCGTCGTGGATTGATTTCTTGTCACTAGGGCATGTGGAATGGACAAACATGTATAGTGGAGATTGAAAAAACTGAGATGAATTTGGTTTTAGTATGTAATTTAATTGCTCCCATGCATGCATGCTTGTATGGAGTGAGGTCACTTGAGTTTTTTCTAACACAATTGTCGATGTAATTCAAGAGGTTGTTGTGTTGATAGAGACTGAGGTGTATGTTCAGTGATAAGGGAATGGAGGCATTGATACTAATATCCAACAATTCGTTTTTGATAATGACCGTGACAAATATGCAGAATGAGAATTCTAGTCATTGGAGTTGTGCCACTTGAAGAACTGAACAGATTTGAATATAGTTTGGACGCCAATGGAAATTCATTCCTAAAAAAAAATCTCGCAGAGAAGGACTTACAATAACAATTAATCGCATGTGAGTTTTCTCTGCTAGTGTTTTTAGCGATCGTTGCTGCAACCTCTTCATCGCAACTCTCCCTTTCAATATTGTGCAGACAGTAATGATTAGTAGCCCTTATTGTATTGGGGACCTTTGAGAAAATAGATTTGACATATTCTTTCGAGCCTTTCAACTTGAATGGGACGACTGTAGCTTGCGAGTGACTAGAAACTTGTAGCTTCCTACCTTCCAAGGTTGGTGCAGAGCTGCTGTTGCAAGTATCTTTGCACAATTTATCAACAATAACTTTATAAGTTTCCTTAGAAGCAGGGAACCCCAACTCCCCTTAGTGTCGTGAACAATGGGGATCTATTTTCTTCCTTTTTTTCCATAATTTCGGTTGAAAATTTTTTGTATGCATAGAAAGCTCTTTTCGATGTAGTTTGATCTTAGATCATGGAAATTTGTGTAGTTTCTCCACCATCTGAATATGAAGAGGGAGCTGGAGAGGAAGTAACCCACCTTTGTAAAAGAGCTCGTCTATGGGAGAAGCAATGGACTCGATCTCTTCTGATTTTTTGTCATTAATACCAGAGATATCGAATTAAAATTTGTTCTCCATAATGGTTATAGTAGAAATACACTTAATCCTAACATATATAACATTTTCTATTCTCACTATCAATCCCCAATCTCATAAACCCTTGGTAGAATCCGAGCTAATTACTGTACACTAGGGAGGTAAATGGTTGGAGATCAAAACCTTCTGATCTCGAATGTTTCTCTAAGTAATGGAAGAGGTGAATTTGTAAATAGGTAAGGAAATCGATACTGAGGGAAGGGTTACAATTCTACGCTATAGGCAGTGTTAAAATATTAACCAAGGTATGGTCAACAATGAAAAAAATTGTTTCTAATAATGTTTACTTTTGGGTAGGGGAAAATTATGCACAATGAATGAATATTGTAGGATGGTCTTGATGTTAGGCATGTTAGAAATAATACTGAGAGGGGGGGTGAATAATTATTATCAATATCTTCTCAATTTATAGAAAATATTTCTAGATCAGACAACTTAAACTTGCATATACCTTCCAAACTTATAATTTAATTTATCCTTCAGATGTTTGTCATCAATTTGTATGTGAGAACCATAGAATAATGAGCAGGAACACATAATAGATAGTCACACCAAGGAACACAAGATGTAAGGTGGAAACCCAATGTGGGTGAAAACCACCTACTGCAATATGTCTCTATCTTCTTTCAATTAGAAACTTTTTCTTACAATGATTTTGTACTAGTGCACTCTTTTACTAGTACGTAGGCTGCAACCTGTAGAGAGCTGCAACCCTCTCTCTCGTTTTCCAACTTCTTCTGGAAGGGAGGTACAACCCCCTTAGCTTTTGTGCTAGCTAAAATACTAGTAGGCTTCAACCTTCTCTTTTCTTCCAGGGACGATGTTTCATAAATTTTCAAACTAGATCCAAAATATCAAATACATGTGCATCACCCAATCTACTTTAAACAAATAACTTCTCAGAATGCAGTAACTAGAAAATAACACCAGTAACCAGACACCAATTAAACCCAGATCTCTTCAGAAATAGGTGAAAGACAGCTAAAATATATTTCAAGAAAGGTATGCAACTTCACCGAAGGAAACCTGCGGATATCCGCACTTCTGCTGTGATGAGTCTGCGGAACTTTGCACCTGCACTGTCTACTATTCAGTGTACTTCTGCATCTGCTCCGCTAATTCAACTATGCACCTTCGCACCTGATCCGTCTACTGCGCTACGCTCCTCTGCACCTGCGCCTTCTGTTGCGTTGTGTTCCTCCGCACCTGCGCTGTGGATGACCTGCAGACCTCCGTATAGAGCCAAATTATCAGTCCTCGAATGTGCCACATACTGTCAGATCCACAGATCTGATTATGCCCCAAGGAGATCACGACCTATCAATAAATCCACCTTACAATTTACAGTTTTCTCTTTTATCTAAATCTAGCTTTTCAAACAGATCACCCAAAATTTCAGATCTTAAGATATTCAATATTCAAGTGCATAGCCAAATGATCTCCTTTTCTTTTTATAAGAAATCCCTTACTCAAACCATGGATCAAAACCATAGAAAACCAATACAAGGGATCCAAAACCTGGGTTCAATATTTTAGATGCAAAAACCACGGACCAAAACCATAGGATCAAAAACGTCGGACTAAATACCATGGACCAAACATAAGATGCGCGTTTTTCTCTGCATGAAAGTCTGTGCATTTTAGGTTCGCACCTTTTCTGTAGGAGACCTGTGAACATATCCGCACCTTTTCAACGGTTCTCCTGCGCAACCTGTCAATGACCACATCTTTTGATCTGTGCACCTACAGAACGAGAGAATAACTTTGCTGCACTATAATTTATCATCTGAGATGAGTGGGTTGCCATCAAGTACAACATATGTATCATAATGACAACAATCTCCCCCTTTGGACTTGATGGTAACAACAACCAATCACTCTCCCCCTTTGACATCAAGGGCAAAGGGGTGGACTACCATACTCCCCCTGAGTACCTGCTAAAAACTCTGAACGAGCTCCCCCTTTGTATATGCTCTGTGTTGAAATGCTGTCTGACTTAGACCAGTACACATAGATCTCGATCAACATCTATTCCACCAGAAACACCTGTGAAATCAAACCAAGAACTTCTAAGATAATGCCAACAATGCATCATTAGAAGAATATATGCTCCCCCTAAACCTATGCCAGATGATCTTTGATAGACCCATTCGACCCACATAGACCGACAAATGAACATGTATCCACCTGCGTACAACAGACAAGATTCAAAAACATGATGATGCATCAACAACCCCCAACTTCTGCCTGAGGTATTCAAATGTCTCCCTGGGCAATGGTTTGGTGAGTATATCAGCAACTTGTTCCTTGGAGGGAACATACTCCAATTTGACCTTTTGTTCCAGCACTTGTTCTCGGAGAAAATGATACTTGATTGGTATGTGCTTGGTCTTTGAATGCATGACTGGATTCTTTGAAATGATGATTGCACTTGTATTATCACATACGATGGAGATGGGTGGAGTACAAGTGATTTGAAAATCCTGCAAAGTTTGCATCATCCAAAGGAGTCATGTGCAACAAGATGCAGCAGCCACATATTCTGCTTCAGCTATAGATAAAGTAATCGAACTCTGTTTCTTGCTGAATCAAGATACTAATCTGGAACCCATAAAGAATGCACCACCACTACTGCTTTTTCTGTCATCCACGCTTCCAGCCCAATCTACATCTATATAAGCATGAAGAGTGAGATATGTATCTCTAGGATACCATAGACCTTAGTTTTGAGTTCCTTGAAGATACTTGAAAATTCTCTTTACTGCCTGAAGATGAGTTTCCTTTGGATTTTCTTGAAATCTTCCAACTATTCCCACTGCATGCATGATGTCTGGTCAGGTTCCTATTAGATAGAGAAGACTACCAATCATAGATCTATAGGTTGGTTGATGCACTGCTATCGAGTCATCATTTGCGCTGAGGCTACATCCTGTCACCATCGGGGTACATACAGGTTTCGAATCCTCCATCCCATATTTCTTCAAGATCTGCTTGAGGTACTTGGTTTGAGATAAAAAGATACCACTTTCATTTTGTTGGATTTGTAAACCAATAAAATATGTCAGCTCTCCAATCAAGGACATTTCAAATTCTTTTTGCATCACCAAGGAAAAATTTTGACTCATAGCTTCTTCATTGCTGCCAAATATGATATCATCAACATACACAACAAGTATTAGTAATTTGTCATTTTCAATTTTTATATAAAGATTTCTATCTGCCGATCCTTTTGAAACACCTTGTTGATGAAGGTATTTGTCCAGACGATAGTAACAAGCCCTTGGAGCCTGTTTAAGACCATAGAGAGCCTTCTTAAGTCTGCATAAAAGTTTTCGATCATTTCTAAGAATGAATCCATCTGGTTGCTCCATGTACACTTCTTCTTCTAAGTCTCCATTCAGAAAGGCAAATTTCACATCCATTTGAAATACTTTGAATTTATGAAAGCTAGAGAGAGCAAGGATAATTCTGATGGCCTCAAGTCTAGCAATGGGAGCAAAAGATTCTTCAAAGTCTATTCCTTCTTGTTGAGCATACCCTTTACAAACAAGTCTGGCCTTATTTCTAACAACTTCCCCATTTTCATTCAACTTGTTTTTGAATATCCATTTTGTCCCTATGACATTCTTATCTTTTGGTCTAGGAACCAACTCCCAAGTGTTGTTCTTTTCAATTTGCTCAAGTTCATCATCCATTTCCTTGACCCAGCATTCATCTTTGCATGCTTCTTTTACATTTTGTGGCTCAGTGGAGGAGAGTAACGCCAAATAGCTTGAAGCTTCTGCTATTGCTCTTCTTGTTTGTATACCAGCCTCTTTCTGCCCCAAAATCTGAGATTCTGGATGATTCTTCTGAACGTACATGGATGGAGTCTTCTCTTCTATCCTTATCTGTTCTTCTGGTGCCTCATTGGTCTCTTCTTCTTCATCATGAATCTGATTTGATGTAGATGGATAGTCCTCTTCATCTTCGAAATCTTCAGATCTTACCTGCCTAGGAGTGTTTTCATCTTCATCAACCACTACATCAATACTTTCGACAATTTTTCAAAGCCTTTTATTGTAACACCTGTATGCTTTGCTGTGGGGAGAGTAACCGAGAAGAATGCCTTCATTTGCTCTAGGTTCAAACTTGCCAAGATTTTCATCAGTATTTTTGATGTAGCATTTACTCCCAATTGAAATATTTTAACGAAGGAGTCTCACCATACCAGAGATCATGAGGGGTTTGAGTGCTATTCACCCGGACGTTTGTTTTGTTGAGAATAACAACTGCAGCAAATGCGGCTTCACCTCAGAAAGTTGCAGGAGTTCCAGACTCATCAAGCATAGCACGAGCCATTTGTTGAACCGTTCTGTTCATCCTTTCCACTACTCCATTTTGCTGAGGAGTCCTGGCTGTAGAGAATTCTCTTTTTATTCCATGTTCTTCAAAAAAATCATAAAATTCATTTGAGGTAAACTCCCCACCTCTATCAGATCTGAGGCATTTAATTTTTTGATCTGATTCGTTTTCAACCAAAGCTTTGAAGGATTTGAATTTTTCGAAGGCTTCATCTTTGTGCTTCATAAGTCCTATCTAGACCATCCTTGAATAGTCGTCAATGAATAATATAAAGTATTTTTCTCCCCGAGGTGACCTTTTCCTAGACGGACCACATACATCAATATGGACAAGCTCAAGTGGCCTACTAGCTGATCCTTCCTTCTCATGGAAGTTAGTTCTGATTTGCTTACCAAACTGACATGACTTGCATATTGTATTCTCTGGAATTTTGATGTCTAGAAGACCACGAACTGCCTGGTATTTGCATGCTTTCCTTATTTGTGAGAAGCTTAGGTGCCCCAATCTCCAGTGCCATAGCCAGTGTTCATCATTCTTGCTTATATAGCATTGATGTTGTACTTCTTTGAATATATATAAATTATTTTGCGTTCTTATGCCTTTGATCAATGTTTCTCCCGTATCAAGATCATGAACACTACATCCATTTGATCGAAATATTACCTCAGTTCCTTGATCGCACATCTGACTAACACTCAATAGATTATGCTTTAAGCCATCAATATACATAACATTTCCAGCTTTGACCTTTTCTTTCAACAGAATAGAACACTTACCTTTTATGAGCGCAGGGGTGTCATTTCCAAATGAGACCTTCTTCTCCTTTTCTAAGGCACTATATGACTGAAGTTTTTCCTTATCACCCGTCATATGTTTTGAACATCCATTGTTGATGTACTATTGATTTTCGTGCCCTTCCGCATATAAGGCTATACCACATCTTTCTGGTTGTAGTTCTTTCATTCTCCATGTTTTGGCACTTAATTCTTGTTCCTTCTGAGTTGTTTGCTGAAACCTGCTCCTGCATTCAGAACCTTCATGACCGAAGTTGTTACAAATAGAACATTCAATTTTGTTTTCAAGAGCAGAAAAGTTATTGTAGGTTCTTTTCATGATCCCAGTCATACTTCTTTGTTTTTGAGCTTCTCTAGTCATGATTGTCTTATAGGAAACACATTGAGCTACTTTGTGACTAAATTTATGACAAGAGAAACATTGGCCATTGAAGAAACTCCTACGATTATCAAATCTACCAATCAAATGATTGTAGTTTCTACTTTCATCCATTCTTGAGGTAGATTGAGAAGATTTTACCTGTCGCTGATTGTAGTTTCTGTTCATCCTTAAGGTGGATTGCCCCCAATTTACCTGGTAGTCTTTGTTCATTCTTGAGGTAAATTGTCCTTGATTTATCTGGTGATCTCCATTGGGCCTTTTCTCACTCCTCCTTGCTGCATCAAGATAACTTTTGGAGGTGGATTGTTTCTGCACTTGAGATGTTTCTTCATTATATCCCAGACCTGTCTTGATTAGGGGAGAATGCTGCACATTGATAATCTCATCTAGAGTTTCAGATCCTTTAACAAATCTAAGATTAAGAGCTTTTGTTTTCTCAATGTCTTTTCTAAGTCCCACAATTTCACATTCTAACTTTTCTGATGTTTTTCCCTTTCAGCCAGTTGAAATTGCAAAGTATCAATAATCATAATTTTCTCTTCTAAACAAATTTTGAGTTTAGAAATCTCTTCATAAAGACCTTCTTCATCTATAGCATCCATGAAATCATCATCTTAAAAAGCCATTAAAATTCTATAATTATTACCTCGTTCATCTTCATCACTATTTGAGAGTCCATCACTGTCTTCATGAGTGTAGTAGCTTTTCTTACTTACATTCTGTTTCTTGTTCCATCTAACAGGTTCCTTACCTTTGTCAAGCTTGTCTTTCTGAGGACACTTGGTAGAATAGTGACCGACTCTTCCACAAGCAAAGAATTTGGAGGGTAACTTACCTCTGAATGTTCCAGCACCCCGTTGAAGGTTCTTGACAAAATTTGATTCTTCCTCTTCTTCTGACATATGTCCTGACTCATAGTAATCTCCTTTGCTTGAAGCCTTGAATGCAACTTCTCTCTTGTCTGAAGGTCCTCCTTTCCTCATTTCGTAAGCGGTTAGAATTCCATGTAGTTGTGACATGGTAATTTTTTGTAGATTCTCCTTTTCTTCTATTGCAGAATATTTTGATTCAAACTTAGGAGACAAAGATATTAGAACCTTTTCAACCACAACCGCCTCTTTTATTTCTCCACCCAAGTTTTTCATACAATTAACAATCGCATCTATTCGTAGGAAATAGTTAGCCACACTTTCGTCATTGTACATTCTGAGATTTTCATACTAAATTCTGAGGGTTTGAAGTTTTGCTCGTTTTACCTGTTCATCTCCTTCATAGCTCAGAACGATCTTGTCCCATATTTCTTTTGCAGTTTTATACTGCATAACCTTGACGAATTCTGATTGAGATAGACATCCTAATAGAGTATTGAAAACCTTTGCATTTGTTTCAAACTGCTTCTTCTCAGTCGGATCTGTGGGAGTTGCTGATGGGAAAGTGTACCATGTATCTATGATATCCCAGACTTTTGTACCAAGAGATTGAAGATAGGCAGTGACTCTTACCTTCCAATAGATGAAATTGGTCCCATCAAAAATTGGTGGCCTGATCGATGCTTCTCTCTCGTAGTTTCTCATGATGATAGATCTTCCTTC
>APFE030689757.1:0-50973 GCA_000404065.3 Pinus taeda | reverse complement strand
GAGGGGGGGGGGTGAATCAGTATTATCGAACTCTTATCAATTTATACAAATATTTTCAGATCTGACAATTGGAACTTGTATATACCTTCCAAACTTATAATTTAATTTATTCTTCAGATGTTTGTCATTAATCTGTATGTGAGAACCATAGAATAATGAGCAGGAACACAAAATAGACAGTCACACCAAGGAACACAAGATGTAATGTGGGTGAAAACCACCTGCTGCAATATGTCTCTATCTTCTTTTAGTTAGAAACTTCTTCTTACAATGATTTTGTACTTCTGTAGTCTTTTACCAGTACACAGGCTACAACCTGCAGAGAGCTACAACCCTCTCTCATTTTCTAGCTTCTTCTGGAAGGGAGCTACAACCCCCTTAGCTCTTATACTAGCTGAAATACTAGTACGTAGGTGCTGACCTACAGAAGGCTACTACCTTCTCTTTCCTTCCAGGGACCACGTTTCATCAATTTTCAAACTAGATCCAAAACATCATGTACATGTGCATCACCCAATCTCCTTTAAACAAATAACTTCTCAGAATGTAGTAACCAGAAAATAACACCAGTAACCAGACACCAATTTAAACCTAGATCTCTGTAGAAACAGATAAAAGACAGCTAAATTATATTTCAAGAAAGGTCCACAAATTCACCAAAGGAAACCTGCGGATATCTGCACTTCTGCCGTGATGATTCTGCACAACTCCGCACCTGCTTCTTCTCTGGTTCTGCACACCTCCGCACTGCGCCGTTTCCACTCTCTTCAGTAGATCTGACTTATAATGCTCCGATTTCTCCTTGATTCAGATTCAACTATGTCTCACCAACCGATTATCAGAAATTCAAATCTTGCTCTTCTTAATATTTTCAACTCTTGTGATTAGCCAAATGATCTCCTTTCCTTTTTATAGGCTAGGCCTCACTCAAAACCATGGACCAAAACCATTGAGAAACAATACCACGAACCCAATACTTGGGTTCAATTCTTTGATGCAATACCATGGACCAAAACCATAAGATCAAAAATTTTCAGACTAATACCATGAACCAACCATAAGATTTCCCATGTGCATGCGCTTTTCTCTACATGAAAGTGCGTGAACTTTTCTGCACTATAATTTATCATTTGAGATGAGTGGGTTGCCATCAAGTAAAACATATGTATCATAATGCCAACAATATCTACTTCACGTGTAGTGTAGTCTTTCAAGGGGGCTAGCAGCTTGATCTCTAGGATGATTACCTGACCGCAGAGACTTGTCATAACTACGTTCACTCCTGCTTGGGCTTTTCCTCAACTTGGCTCTGATACCATGTTAAATTTAGGATCACATGTTCTTTGTTGAAGACAGAAGCTTCAATATCTCATTAGCCCAATGATTAACTCATTAGCTGAGAGATCCCTATAACTTCTTTAAAGAATATAACCTTTGAAAGGATGACAATCAAGCTTTCTAGAGTTAATATCTGTCTTGTTCACAACTTCGATTGTGAACAAGACTATAACACTGCCATCAATTTATAGGTACAGTAACATATCACCATTGCTATTAAGCAATACCAATGTCATACATAATGCTGGACCATAAATAGTGGTGAGCTTGAGGTGACATACATAGAATAGTACCACGTACATATAATTGTGAGGGAACCAAAAAAGATCATTGCTCAGGATTCTACTTTTTTTTTTTTTACTTTTATGATAGCTTCAGATCTTGCAAACTTCCAGGAGGACCACTTCTTCTTGAGAGATGACTTCACACAAATTCCTATTCTGCTACTTGATGTTGGGTATAGAAGATTTCAGGGAGACTAATTCTCCTCAAACTGAGAAAGGATTATCTTCGCAAAAATCAAATGCTTCCACTGCCTGTGACCAAAAATTTATTGAGGTCTATTTCTAGGATCACAATGAACCTACTGTAAATCAAAATCCCCACAGGTTGACTCACCTAATATAATAATTTTGAATTGTGAATATGTGTGTGTGTGTGTGTGTTTGTTGATCAGGTCATTGTAGGAAGTGCAAGATTCATACTATCAACACATATTCTTACCACAACATTAGTCTCCATATATCTTACTACCCTCATCTAGGAAAGCCACTGACATTAGAATTTATGAGGTTAAAATAGATTATTGTCCAGAATTTAAGTCAATGTTATGAGTTTTGTTGAGTGTTACTGTCCATTTGACATATACATCGCTACTACCTTATTCATTGTGTCATGGCTAATATAGGACGACCAAGAATTTCCATTAACAGTCTATAGTGCAGGTCTGGAGGATACATACAAGACTTAGATAAGTCATAACTTAGAAAAATACAAGCCTTAAAGAATCACATTTGGGTTTGAACATACTTCTTCAGAAGGTGCATATAGAAGCAATATGTAGTCATAGTGAGTTATTGCCCCACCATTATAGATCCATTTTGATGAACCATAGACCATAGAAGAATGAATATGTTGAAGATATCGTGGACAGAGGTATAACAAGGCATTGCTAATATAGTGATGTTGAATATAGTGATGCCTATAGCTTGCTTTTGAGGAAATAAAATGTTGCCTGAAGTGAACCCATAATTTCCAAGGCTAAGAGTGAATGCCAATTCCTCTATTAGGTCCATTACTGCAATTCAACAATGCCTTTTTAATGTTCACCTTCAATCAAATTATTATATACTCTACCCTCAAAACCACACATTTGGGGAGCTATCCATTCACTTGTGTGGAAACAAAAGCAATTTAACTTCAGTAGGTCTAGAATAACTGTGGCCCTTGCAGTCATATACCAGCAAAACAGTGGATTGCACCAACATAAATACACCATTAGAAGGTTCTATTACATTTGATGTGTCATTATATAGGGTTGCTAATTTTTTGTTACAAATCTAGGCTTATGTTTAGCAACATATATCTTTAGTTTACTTGTGATCTATATTTAGTATCAACTAATTTATATAGTTCTTTGTAGACGCAATTTCAAAGGAGCTTGGAACATATTATCAAATGGACAAAAGAAATTGGATGAAATTGAAAAACAGGTATAGTTTGTGTATTTGATTATTCATTGTGATATGCAAAAAATGTATTAGTGGTAACTTGTGCTCAATAAAATTTATATGACTTGAAACTGGTTATGTGTAGGATATTAAAAGAATATAGAGATGGGGTTGAGGAATTCTTAAAGTTTGGCGAGGAGAATTCAATGAATAAGATGTCCACAAAATGTCCATGTAATAAATGTGGCATAGTGAAAGTACAAACATTTGATAAAGTACGAGAGCACTTGATTTGTGATGGTATAATAGAACAATATAACATTTGGTATTTGCATGGACAGAGCATTCCTAGTTAGATATCTTGGAAAAAAATTGAATTGGTCTAGTTTCAACCTTATATGTTTTACAATAAAGATATTAGTTATTTTTATATGTGCAAACTCCATTGTCTCGTTTAGATTCCATCTATTATTGATAAGGGCAGGCAGCATTCTGAAAATGAGCCACATGAAGTTCTCGAGCATATTTCATCTCAACTGGTAAGTCATTTCATATTAGAAGGGCCCTATTTGACTAGGTTAACCAAATGCTATTGATTTTAATTTTCATAAAAACCATAAAATTATTAACATAAATTTTAATTTTCTTATTAATAGGGCTATGAACATGTTGTGGAACATGATTATGATAATCAGGTTGATGAGCATGAAACATTGTTTCAGAATGATAGTGAACCTCTAAATGATGATGATGATGCAACCATTGTCGGTGATCAAATGCTTGAAATGGTGAATGATGGCAATCGATGTCTTAATCAAAACATCAATGAGGGTTGTGATAATGAGGGGTTGGCATCAATAAATGTACTAAATGAACTTAATGAATATAAGAAGCTTATTGAAGATGCCAAGAGGCCATTGTACCTAGGTTGTGTTGACTTCACAAAACTATCAACCACTGTAGAATTCTACAATCTGAAAGTGAAGAGTGGATGGTCTGATACAAGTTTTGACCAATTGTTAAAATTGAAAAAATATGTGCTTCCTAAAGATAACACACTTCCAGATTCTGCATATGCTGCAAAAAATTTGATAAAATCATTGGGATTAAATTATGACATGATACACACATATCCAAATGTTGCATTTTATATCAAGGAAGTTATGAAAGTAAATATCAATGCCCAACATGTGGAAAATCTCGATGGAATGTGGATGCTCAATCTCAAAAGGTGCGGAAAGGTGTTCCAGCCAAGGTGTTAAGAGATTTTCCCATAGCACCAAGGCTAAAAATAATGTATAGGTATGATCTTGAACACTATAATTTTATTCAAGTTTTTCCCTTCTTGTATTATCTTTAACATTTGTCGTAGTGTTATTATATGATAATATGTTATATAAATGATAAAAATATTTTTCATTAGCTCTGCAAACATGTCACAAAAAATGAGGTGGCATCATGAGAATGCAAGCAATGATGGTCAAATGCGCCACCCTGTTGATAGCCTAGCATGGAAAACTATCGATGACCAATGGCCTAGTTTTTCTAGCGAACCTCACAATGTACGACTTGCAATGGAAGTAGATGGATTTAATCCTTTTGGAGACTTGAGCAACACATACAGTGTTTGGCTTGTAGTGTTAGTTACATACAATCTTCCACCATGGTTGTGCACAAAAAGGAATTTTTGTATGCTAACATTGTTAATACTTGGTCCCAAGCAACCAGGCGATGACAATGATGTGTATTTGGAACCCTTGGTAGATGAACTAAAGGAATTATGGGACCAAGGGGTATGGACATATGATGCTTATAGTAAGCCATGCTTTAACATGATGCAATTCTTATGTGGGTGATCCATGATTTTCTTGCTTATGGGAAGATAGTTGGTTGCACAACAAAAGGCTATAATGCATGTCCCATATGTGGGAGGAACACATAATCAAAGTACCTCAGTTGTAGCAAGAAATGTGTATACATGGGACATAGGAGATTTCTTCGTCAACATCATAAGTTTTGCTCACAAAAGGCACCGTTTAATGGGAAGGAGGAGCATCGTTATGCCCCTCCAATTGTAAAAGTATCAGATATTTTGAAGGAAACAAAAGGAAAGGAAGCAATTTGGGGGAATATTGAATCAAATAAAATGAAAATAAACAATAAAATATGTGAAAATACTGATGTTGTGGTGTGGAAGAAACAATCAATTCTATTCAATCTACCATATTGGGAGGTATGTAGACCCATCAACCATACCCAATTATTGGACACAACTTGCTTAGTTGACCTCATTGTGATTAGATTTCTTGGTTGAATTTATTGTTTATCTATTTGTCCATATTAAATATTGTTATGATATTCTTGATGTGTTGGAATGCAGAAACTCCTAATAAGCCACAATTTAGATGTAATGCATGTGGAGAAGAATGTGTGTGAAAGCATTTTTGGAACTCTTTTGGATATAAAAGGGAAGTCCAAAGATGGAAAAAAATCACATGATGACTTGCAAAAAATGGGTTTGAGGAAATCACTATGGCCAGAAGTTAAAGGACAAAAAATATTCCTTCCACCTACACCACATACTCTTTCAAAGAAAGAGAAACAGACACTATGTCATGTTCTTTTCATGTTAAAGGTGCCAGATGGTTACAACTCTAATCTAGAAAATCATATATCTATGGAAGATATTAAGTTCCATGGTATGAAAGCACATGATTTCCATTTTCTAATGAAACAACTCCTCCCAGTGGCTTTGCGTCATGTGTTGCCAATTGTTGTCTGAAAGATGATTTGTAAGCTTTGTTACTTTTATAGGAAAACCTATGCAAAATCAGTTTCAGTAGAGTGTCTTAACAAGTTGGAAAATGATATTGTAGAGACATTATGCTTTCTTGAAAAGTACATTACTCCTTCATTCTTTGATATAATGTTGCATTTGAATGTACATTTCGTACGTGAGCTTCGATATTGTGGCCAGGTTGCATATAGATGGATATACCCCTTTGAGAGGTACATGAAACTTTACTTTTTATCAAGAAAAACAACAAGATGAATTTTTTTGAAAGCTTTTGACATTAATTAATTCTCTTTTGTTCATTTTGTAGGAATGTGAAAGTATATAAGAGTTATGTTAAGAAAAAAAATAGGCTTGAAGGATGCATCGCTGAAATCTATAATGTGGAGGAATCAATAAAGTTTTGTGGATGATACTTGAAAGGTATGGAAGCTATTGGATCCACACATGGTCGAAATGAAGTGTGGGATGAGCAAATTGAAGAAGTTATCCTTGCTAGAAAGCCATTATCTGCTCCAATTCCTTCAGAACTGGATGACATTAGTTGGGAACAAGCCCATAGGTGGGTTCTATTTCACACAAATGAAGTTGATCCATGGATAGAGTAAGTAACATATTTGGCTTGTAATTTTTTTTTGTTTGTTTATGGTTTAACAAAACATAGATCCATGGATATATTAACATATTTGACGTTTAAAAATATTTTATTCATATTTTATCAGAACACATTAACCACCATATCTATTGTCCATAATTGTTGAATTAGGATGCACAAAATGGAGATTGCCAACTCAATTACCCAAACGAAAAAAGATGAAGCTCTATTGTAGAAACTCCACACCCATAATTTTACTAGTTGGTTTAAAAAACAAGTAACGATATTATTTATATTATAAGTGTACTTAAAAATCAGTCTATGGGAATATTGTCATGTAGGAAATTAAATATTTTTCAGAGGTTGAATGTATGAATTCTAACTACATTTAAAAATCTAAAACTATACAGGTGGAAGGAGATGGAAAGGTGTCTGATACACTTAAATGGCTAGTGCGTGGCCCCAGGAAATTCGTGAATAAGTACAATGGATTCCTAATCAATGGTTATAGATTCCATACAAAAAGCATAGAGAATGAGAGAACCACCCAAAATGGTGGCATGTGTATGGAAGCTCAAACAATGATGAGGTCAAGTTCGAAAGATGCAAACCATGTACTTCAAAAGAAAACATTTTATGAGTGGTAGAAGAAATAATTACATTGGACTATTTTTGTATGGAGTACACATTGTTCAAATGTAATTGGATTATGTATACAATAAGAGAGGGATCAAAACTGATGATTTGGGTTTTACAATGGTGAATATAAAGAAATTATTAAGTCAAAATCATTGGCAAGACGATCCATTTATTCTAGAATCGCAAGCTAAACAAGTATTCTATGTACAAGATCCAGTTGAGACTGACTCGTATGTAGTGTTAACATGTCCTCCAAAAGGATTGAGAAGTAATACATCATATGAACCTGAGTATGCAGATTTGTCATAGGTTGTAGATTTTCAAGAAACAAAATGTGTAAGAGAAAAATATATCGATGATCTCGATGTCAACGTTGATGTGAATGTGGATTATGTCCATTCAAATTGTGAAGGAATATGGTTGAATATTAAGAAATAAAAGATATCGATTTTGCTATTTTGTTTCGAGAACTCAAAAATTGATATTTGGTTATGAAGAGAGATTCCTTTGTGTCTTATCTATAAAATGTTTTAGACCCATTTAGTAGATCTGTTTTTAGTCCCTGCCTACGACATATATTGTTGCTTTCATCTTACACCATTAATCTTGTCAAATTGAACACATAAAAATTTGATGTGCGAAGTTTCTGTAACTTTTATATTTTTATATTTTTTAAGATTGAAATGAGAATTTTATATATTATTATTGGACCAAAGCCCTAAAATTTACTTATTTAGAAGAACCCAGAAAATACAAATTTCTTGGGCACATGCCATTTGTTTAGCCTTCGACTGTGATTGTTGGTTGCAAAACAAACTATGCGGGTTTGGGTTGCAAAACAAACTATACAAAAAGTTTTGTTTACGAGTTGGATGATGATTTAACTCTTCAAACATAGATGATTATTATGCTTAATATTCCTTCAACAGAAAGGTTTCTTGAACTTGCTTACTCTTGTGCTCTAAATTATTTTGAAATTACTTACAAAGTTGTGGTTTATACAATTTGTTTTAGGACTTTATGGGCTTATAATTGGTCTATTGTGGTCTTGCATGACATGTTTGGTCTTTTCTATTGCAGATGTTGTGGAAAATTGCCCAGTCAAAGGCAAATAGATGCTTTACGGTTTGTCTTTGCATTTGGACTTGTAGAAAAATTTCCACTTGTGCCTTTGTTGAAGGCATATCCTGAGCATCAAAGGAAAGCATAAGAAGGAATAGCAAAAAAAGGAAGAGGTCATGTTGGGTCACTGGTATGTTTATTCTTATTGGTGTGGTTCATGCTCCCTTATTAGTACAAACTATCAAAATATTAACTTGTCATTAGACATATTATCTGAACACTTCCATATCTTATTGCAGAATTCAACAACCTCAAAAGAAATTCATTCATTGAACAATGTAATAAAGTTCATTGAAGTGCTTCACATTTATAAACTTTACCAGAGTTGTTATTGAGTCTTTGGATTGTTGGGTGTGGAGCCTGATTATCTTCTGTATTCAAAGGTTTTAGCTGGATGTATACCCCAAGAAGATTGTACACCCCTCCACATGGGGGGATGTATACCCCATATTGTACACCCCTCCAATCTGTGCCATTCATTAGGCGGATGATCTAACGGTAGAAGTTATGTTTAGTTTAGGTTTTTTTCCCTAGAAGGAAACCCCTCACTATATATGAAGGAATTGTATTACACCTATGTAGATTTGTATTTTGAGTGAGGAAGAGAGAGGAGATTGAGAGCGCAGAGGGTGTTACAGCGGATTTGTTGTAGGTTGTATCTCTTCAGTTTGCGGGGTAATATAATAAAAGAAGGATTGGATGTTTCTCCATGGATGTAGCCTAAACTGGGTGAACCACGTATATCTGTGTCTCTCTTGTTTTATGAATTTTATGTGTTTATATTTCTGCAATATTTTATGTGTTCCATTGCTCTGTAATATATAATTTTCTAACATTAATGTGGTTATGTTTTCAAAGCACACACGTATAAGAAGACGAGAAATAATATGCCTGACTAATTTCAAGTTATCTTCCTCCGACTAGGGTGTTCCCTTCCATAAACCTGATGACTCACTCTGCTTCTTTCTAGTGAAAAAATTTGGGACTTTTCATAAATTATGAGACAATTTCGACCCCATGACTATTAGTTTCTAATTTAAAGTTATACCCACTAGATTAGAACCCGCACAAGGAGAATTCCATTCCCGTTTCAAAAAAACCTGCAATCAACTTATACCATGCTATTTAATATTTTATGTATTTCTTTGCATCCTTGGCTTGTGACATAAAGACGAAACAGGCTACATTTCATTTTCTATACTAACACTCCTAAACAATAATAAAGTATGCCCAAATATGTCATTTCAAATCATCTATGCAGCTCACCTTTTGGCTTTTCAATTATCGAAGTTGTTACCTATATTGATGAGATCATCTACAACTGAGGCCACACTGACAATATCTATTAGAGTTTATCAGTGCTGCACTAAAGGTGTTTTTTTCTTTAGCAACACTATAATACATTGCAGTTTCCATTTAGTGGAGAAGTGTACCCAATAGCAACCTTGGTCTGTGTGCAAGTGGGTTGAATTCACAGTAGACTTTATCTGTTGTTTTGAAGGTGTTTCTCCTTCAATAATACTTCATCTTAGTAGATCCTTTCAATCCACACCTTCAACAGATGCATATAGCCTTGGGGTACATGCTACAAATTCTAGTTTTGTTGTGAGGGTATAGCAACGATGAAAGAAGCGCATCGATTTTAGGCATCTTATGTTTGTTGTATGTGTCTAGTGTTTCCCAAACCTATATAGAGCCATATTTAGTATACTTTTGTAGTTTGACTTAGATGCTCACTTTTCTTAATTTAGGTGCTTTTCTTAGTACTATTTTATGCACAGATTTATCTTTAAGAAAAGTGCATAGTAGAGAAGGGTTCGATATTTTGAATAGGGGACACTCTTCTAGGTAGGAGGTACTCTATTCTAGGGAGCTTCTATCATGCATGTTAGGTGCTTTATCCTATATAGAGTTCCAAGTCCCTACCTCCTTGACAAAGACCTTGCCAGACAAGACACCGGTGGATAGAGTTCCAAGTCCCTAAATTTTCCAAAAAACCACCCGAGCCTAGATATCTAGCCTAAAATCCTTTACATGCTAGTCATCTCTTGGCTATGATTTTATAGAGAGACCCTCTCTAGTTTGGTAGGGGTAGCTACCAAACTAAAAGCTTGGTCTATGGTTACCTTCTTCGATCTCCACATTGGCCTGGGACATTGTGGAGGATAATAGAGGGAATGACAACTAGGGAGTGGCAAGGCGTTCTAGTGAATGTAAGGTTCCCAAATCATGGAAAAATTTAATGCTAGTTGTGAGGTCATGGCTACCAAGGTGTGTTATGGAATGCTAGGGCATGCTAACATGTGACAGATAGTATGAAGACATGTCAAACAAGCTAAGATGTGGCAAGTGCTAAGGCATGACAAGATGTACAAGGGTTCCAAGTCACTGCCTCGTCTTCTTCCATATGATATCCACTTTTGAAATTTCCTTTGCAATATTTGGTGCATTTTCTTGTTAAAGGTCATTTAATATATGTTATAAATGTATTCAGAGTTTCACTTCTAACTGAGTATTCAAATGAACATATTGATTCTCTTATACAAAATTATTTTTCCCTCCACCCACTTTTCATAACTTCAATAACCATTAGGTAGGGACCTGTAGCTTCGATGCTGCTTTACTTGTTTAGTAAAATATTACCGAGACTTTAATTTATTGAAAGTTGTAGAATTTAGAATTTATAAAGTTTCAAGGTCTACTTTTTAAAAGTATAATTCTTTAAAGGGTGATAGCTCAATGGAAGAGCATATGCTTTACATGCAGGAAGTTGGTGGTTCGATTCCATCGTGCCCTGACATCCATATGGAATGGCGATGATCAACTTTGGTGACAGAGGCTCTTTTGACCATCACCATTGAGCTTTGGTGACATTTTTCTACCCTCACCAAATATATGAAATGGTGATGGTCAATGAACACCACCATATATACGCATCAATAGTGACAACCCTCAAAGATCCGTAACCATAAATGGTTGTTGTTGATATGAAATAGTGATGGTCATTGTCCATCATTATAGTCATTATTCGTGACAGACCTTGAATGTCACCGTAACACCTATACTTCTAGCAATGCAGCTTTTGGTGACGGTCAACGAACGTCACCATATATATGCACCAATAGTGGCAGCCATTAAGATCCATCACGATAAATCATTGTTGTTCATATGAAATGGTGACGGTCACTATCCGTCATTATAATAAATATTCGTGACAGACCTTGAATGCCACCATAACACCTTTGGTGACGTTCAGTTTTTGGTGATTGAGGCTTATGTTCTATCACCATTGCTCATATGCAATGGTGACGGTCACTATTCATCATTATAAATCATTATTGGTGATGAACTTTGAATGTCACTACAACACCCATACTTTTGGCAATGCCACCTTTGGTGACATTAAGTTTTTGGTGATGAATGCTCTTTTGACTGTCACCAATGAGCTTATGGTGACATTTTTTTCCCCTCACCAATGTCCTTTTTTCTTGTAGTGTTACTACCCCTCCATTTGAATATTCCTCCATCAGCTCGGAGTGCAAACAACCAAATCATGAGGACTAGAAGGCAGCTGAGCAAGTGGAAGACAAAGCACCAATTGATCTCAAGTTTGGGAGCCAAGCCTCCCTAATTTTAAGGAAGTAATTGGAGACTTCAGATGTATAAGTAGAGAGGGCTAGGACCTCAATAGGATTTGGATTTTTGATTGTAAAACTCTACACTATTTTCGAGCTGCAAGACTTGTGACAATTTTTTTTATGTAATCCATTGTTTTGATAATAAGAATGAGTTTTGTTTTGAGACAACACTAAGTTAACTCAGAGGGCTGAAGCTCTTGGGATAGGGCCCAACCCTAGCAGCCAAGGCTCCTCTTTATTGTACATGTATGCTAGCATAGATTCATTGTTTAATTGTTCATTTTCTTAGTAGCTGCATTTCCATTACAACAATGTAGATTAGATTTGCAGTATGTTAGTTTGCTTCCATTTGTGCCTTCTTTCAATTAGCAGGTTAGCAAGGAGAAAAAGGATCACCATAAGGTTGTCAGCAAGTATCTCGACCTCAATTCCTCCCTCTGGGACCATGACTTGAGGAAGAGATCCTTCAACAACCCCAAAAACTCAAATTTCTAGTTCTTGTATGAGCTTTGGAGTTTGTTGTCTAGATTCAGGTTTTGGTTCATTTTATTGTCATATTTTTCCATTACTCTATTTTCATAATAATATCTCACTCATTCTTTCATTCCCTTCAACACTTTCTTCATGCATAATATAGGTAATTGATTGATGATTTTCTAGGTTATGAAAATGTATCTTGTTTCATAGTTCTTGGAAGACACACATGTTTTAAGCACAACAAGTACTTTAGGAGGAGACCTGGACTTCATCACCAGCAACCATCTTCCACCTCATTCACCTTAGCCTTCTCTTGTTCCACCATCACCCTCACTAGTTTTTTTTTTCATTTTTCATTGAAATTCCCCTAGATACATTAAGTGAATCTAGCCATCTCTTCTCTTGGATATTGACTCCTGAGTGTTCCTAAACCTTCTAACACCCCATCCCACTCATCACACACCTTTTTCAAGCTTACCAACACCTCCAACACCTCACAATTAGCTCTGAGTTGTATCCTATAGGTTTCTTGTAATTCCTATAGCATCATCCTATAGGTTTCTAGTACATCCTATAGGTTTTCCTGAAACGGCCTGTTTTGAGGCCGAATTGATGGGGAACCTATAGGAAGTCACAAAAATCCTCCTAGGACCCTTCCACACCATCCAACCACTCCATAATCCTTTTAGCCATCCTCAATCACCTTCCATCCACCTATCACATCCACAAGAACAATTAATTCACACACTTGATTTTGCCACAAAAACAAAAAAAGTGAAAACAGATTTAGTTTAGTTTTCTTGCTTACACATTAGTATGTTTTGATGCTCTTTACTTTTGTAGCTTAGATAGTAGCATTAGGTTAGTGTTGATTTAGAAATTCTACTTAGCATAGCTGTTTGAATGGTTAATTAGGATATGGTGTGATTTCACATTACATGTTGTTTTCCTCATTACTATAGTGGAGTAGCTCTCTTAGACTAGATTGTATCTTCTTCCATCAAAGAATCAAGCTTCTTCTAATTCTATAGAATTCTGGCTTGGAAACCCCAGGGTATCTCGCCGGTTTGATAGTGACAACATGAAGTACCTTCACTTTTACTTGTGTATATATCACTATCACCTCCAATTTTATACGAACCCCGAGTTGATAAGTAAAGCTCGTAGCCCAGGAGTTGCAGCATCCTTGCTGCAATATTGGTGCTCATCACTTGGAGGATTACTTAGAGAGATTTTTGTATATACTCCAAAGGTCCAAACACAAATTTGATTTAAGTACTATTCTAACCTTGTTCCTACGAGGACTTACTGAGGATTCTATACATAATCTAAATTTGTTAGACAAGGAGACATTTCTTAGAAAACTTTTGAACAAATCTGTGACTTGTGCAGGAAGTTCCTATAGAAACCAATCTAGATCCACTATAGGAGCTTGAAGCAAAACCAACAAACTAGGATCTACAGATGCTATGATCATTGGCTTGGAGAATAATATGGATAATATGAAAATTGAAATATTGAATACTCTTAGCAAACAAATAGACTCTTTGAAATTTCAATAAAATCTAGAACAAGAATAAGCGTCATTGTTTATTTTTTGTCCAAAGTGTAGAAAGAAGCATCCTTTAAGACAATGTCATGCTGATATGAAAAGTGATAATAGATGTGTGATTTTTGCAGAGAACCATGCCACTAAGGATTGCTCCTCCAAACTAGGATTAAAAGCTATACTCGAAGGAGAGAATTTTGAACCTGAGTCTTTACATGCCATGGGAGTGCAAAGGAATTGGCCTCAGGTAAGTGCAGGTATGGCTCTTGAACCACATTTTTATGGCTATAATGCATCTCCATATTCCTATTATAATAATAATAATCACTATCAACATTGGCAGCATGCGAACCATTTCCATCATGGACAGTCCTCTCAACCTTGGCAACAAGGATGGAGAGGGCGAGACCATTCATATCATTCCTATCTTTCTCAGATGCCATCATATCCTCGTTCTTATGCACCGCACCATATGGCACAACCATATTTTCCCTCTCTACCTTAGCAGAGTCAATCATTGCCACCATTTCCTTCTCCACCACCATTCAGACCACCTCAACTACCTGCTCAACCGGTACTGAATCCTAATAATAGGGTGGTACAGCTAATTCATTTGGCTAGACCGTCCACTTTCCTTATCTATCTAACTTTGTCAGTTGGGATAAATGAGCTTCGATTGAGATCGGGAAGGGTAGTTAAACCAGAAAAACAAAAATAGTCCACGGTGATTATTGAGAAGAAAAATGAGGAAGTAACTTTGGATCATTCGAAAAACAATATAACCCTCCAGCCCATTCCCATACCTTCAGATTCACCATGTTCATCAAACCAGACCCCCTATCCAGAGCAGTTGACCATGGAGAAGAGAAACCCTGAATCCACCTTAGCTTCTGAATTAAGGAATCTTTGTATAAAGGTTCCTTTACTTTAGGCTATCTGAGAAATTTCCATCTGTACCAAGATCATTATGGAATTATGTCTTAAAAGGCCAAGGAGGAAGAGAGTAGAACCCCATACCATTCAGTTTGTTGGTAGAGTAGCTGAGTTGATGACATGATGCATATCGATGGAGAAATATATAGATCCTAGAAACTTAGTTGTTTCTATCCAGATAGGTGATATCCTTATCTCTAATGTATTAATAGACCTAGGGACGACCATCAATGTGATGACCTAGAAAACCATGGAACAACTTGGGTTGAGCCACATTTGTCCTACACCCACCGTGCTTGAACTTGCAGATAGGTCTAAAATCAAGCTCGATGGAGTATTGGACGACGTGGTTGTCTCTATAGATTCATGGGAATAACCCATGGATTTCATTGTGCGTCAGCCAAAGAATCCCATTGGAGGTGTTGGCTTATGGGGGCCTGACGCAGGTTCGGAGTTATTCAGCCAAAGCAATCCCTACACTATTGGCCCTTTCGGCATCAGCCCATGGAGCGCGGATTGAAGTCTCACCCAATGCAGTATGGGGGGATGCAGGAACCAATTTTTTGCACCCTTAAGATGTATGAGATGCCTATTTACTCCAACTAGATATGCATTTACATAGGTAGCTTTGCGTACTGTCCTAACCTTCAATACCTTCACGATTTGTTATAATCGTCTTTCGCATGACCCTAACCAGGGTTGAGATGCTTTCACGCTACTATGGCAGCGAACTGTGCTATTTCCCCAAACTACACTGCATATCTTATCTTCTTAACAAATGTTACTTATCTTTGTGTAAACAATTATTCTAACTTGAGTTCACTTAATCAACACAGTTATACACTGTAATATTCCTAATTAGCTATGGCTAATTGGAATATTCGATTTTGTTCGATTTTTGCCTTCTATAGTTATTTGTAAATAAAAAGTGAGGAATGGGGAACATAACTCACTTTAGAATAAAAAATCACTTCCTAGGTAGCACAACGTTGTGACTTAAGGGGGAACCAAAGGGGCCAAAGGGGGACGCAGAAATGGGGCCCACGCAGACACATGGAGGGACTGCGTAGGAGGGAAGGAACACATGGCAAGAAGGGGATCGCGCAGGAGAAAGTGAGCCTAGGGATTGTGAGAGGCAGAGGCTATAAAATAGAGAGGAACCCCATCATTTGGGATCATTCTGGTTATGAGCATTTGTGATAGTCATTTCGACTTAGAGCACGTTGGTTGTTTAGCTAGTCTGCAGCACTGTTTACTGCATTGAGTGTCTCTGTTCAGAGATCTCACCCTTAGCCCCGGGGGACTTCGAGTGCTTGATTGGGCAAGGTATTTCCATTGGCATTCCAGCAGTAGTTTCATCAGTATTTCAGCAGCAGTTTCATTAGCATTTCAGCAGCAGTTTCATCAGCGTCTTTGAGGAACTACGCAGAACCCCAAGGGGGTGATTTTCAGGGGTCGGCTATTTCAGAAAATCTTTCTGGTTTTTTCTGGGTTTTTTTAGTAGATTCCGATTCCAAAGTTTCAGTTGTTTCTGAGGAGGGGAACAACCCCAAATCCTCAGTCGATTTCCAGCAGCAGCGGAAGCACGACAGTTTTCCAGTGGCTGGGACGCAGATCAGTCTGAGGCCATTCTAGGAAATATTTCTTGGTCTTTCTGGGTTTTTTGAGTAGAGCCCAAATCTAGAGTTTCAACTTTTTTCAAAGAGGGGTGCAACCCCAAATTATCATTTGTTTTCTAGCAGCAGTAGTAGCACAGCAGCAACATCCACGCAGAGAGGCCATTCTTGTCATTCTGAGAGTATTTCTTCACTTTCCTTGTGCAAGTCGAGGTGTCATCTATCTAATCACCTCTTTTACTCATTTATTACTCAGTATAATAAAATGGCTTAGCACTTCTCGCTGCATTTCTTGTGTATCTTCTTATATTTCTGGTTTACATTATTATACGTTATTCCACTATTATTTTATCACTTCTGGGTTATTATATCATTTGCACATATTTGGTTGGAGTTTTTACTGGGGTTTGAGGAATATTCTACGTTAGGGATATTACAGTGGTATCAGAGCATATATCTGGCTCAGCCTGTGGACCTAGCAATCTATGACACCTGGGGAAAAACCCTATATCTGTTACAGAGGTCAGACATACAGAGACACTGGGCGTAGGTTGGAGAATACCAATGGAGAGGGATATTATGTTCCTGTGGCAGATGCAGAACAAGAGGAACCTGTGGTAGACACAGAAAAGAGAGAGTCAGTAGTGGACATAGAGCAGATGGTAGACAAGGACGAGAAGAGATTTGCGGATAGACTGCTCAAATTAGTGCAGGATTTGTCGAGGCAGATTGAGGTGATGGGGCAGAGATTCATGACAGTAGAGGCTAGACAGCGGGAGAGCCCATGAGCTTTTCAAATTAGTGAGGGATCAGGTGCATCCCATCACTTGCCAGAGCAGTGTGATACTGCGCAATAGGGGGCCTCACATGCCCCTACACGCTCTACCATGCCCACCTTCTTAGGAGCAGACACGGGGGCCACAACTCAGCAAGAGGCAGAGCCCAGGCATATGGGCGATTATTTTGCAGAGTACCAGGCCTATGGGCAAGAGTTCAGGGAAGCCCTCTCATTCAAATATTTTGTTCAGCACTAGCAGCAGACCCCGCGATCATCACAGAGGGTACCGACATTACCATGATGGTGACACCCACCGTGCAGCGAGCAGATTCCACTTGCCTACGTTTGATGGCTCATCAAACAGTTCAGCAAAGTCTTGGGTGGAGAAGTTGGACATTTATTTCTGGCTTAACCAGATCTCAGAGGTAGAGGCCATCAAGTTGGAAATGTTGCATTTGGATGACGAGGCCCAGGATTGGTGGTTTCATGGGATGATTACATTGGGGCACTCCATAGTGACGTCATATGCTGAGTTTACCAGGAGACTCATGGAGCAATTTGGTCGGAGGGATCCAGAGCAACATTTCGTTGCGCTGACGAGGCTCAAATAGACAGGGAGCCCGGAGACCTACATTGCAGATTTCTTGAGGGTCTCCGTGATGGTGCCAAACCTCTCCATGGCACGAAGGGTCTATATGTATGTTTAGCGGTTAGCAGAGCCACTTCGGGGTCTAGTCCGATCCACTAGACTAGCTACGCTCCAGGACACTATCATCCAGACCCGGGACTTATAGGATGTCTTACCCAGGACCTAGACACCTTACCCCTAGAGACAGACTTTCCAGTCTAAGGGGAAGGACGTGAGGATTCCACCTCCAAAGAGGAATCTAGGACGAGTACAACTTGATGATGATGCCAGGAGGGATCTGAAGAAGAAGCGGTTGTGCTTCACTTGTCAGGAGCCACGGACACAAGGACATATATGTGCTGCTGGTAAAGCACATTTTATTGAGGTCTTCTTCGAGAGCAGTGGAGAAAAGCATGATGAGGAGGATATGGAGGTAGGAGATAGCCATGCCAGACAGGGACCTTTGCCACCTCCACCATCAGCAGCAGTTGGTCCATCTTTTGCACCCACCGGAGGGGCCCTTGCAGCGTTGTGGGGAGTTCCCAAGTATCTGATGCTAGGCGTACGAGGGACAGTACGTGGCCAGCGCGTATCAGTTTTGGTTGACAGTGAGCCAACCCACAACTTCATCGATGCCCAGATGGTTGAGCAGAGAGGTATACAGATAGAGAGCTTCGATGGGTTTTTAGTCTTGGTCCCAGGAGATCAGACCATGATGTGTGCTTGTTATGTTCTAGAGCTTTCAGTGATGATGGGCACCTACACATTAGCTGACCACTTTTTCATGGTCGATATTCTGGACACCAACATGAGACTGGGTGTTCAGTGGCTTATCACTCTATGAAAGGCCATGACATATTGGAAGACCTTGGAGATGGAGTGGGATGATGAGAAGACAGGGAGGCATGAGAAGATACGGGGACAACACACATATCCGCCTCAGACTGTCTCGGCTCATCGGATGGAGGCAGTCTTCTGAAAGGGGTAGATAGAGTGGGCAGTGGAGCTGCGTGCATCAGAGGTAGGAACTACAGGGCATACGGTACACCCAGAGATACAGTCTATCCTTGATCAGTATGCCATAGTGATTGGGGAGATTCCACCAGGATAGCCACCAGATCGGGGTTCGAGCACACCATCGAGCTTGAGCAGGGCATATAGGCCGTGATTACCACCTACTATAGGCACCCCAAGGCCTATCGAGATGAGATTGAGTTGGATATCCAAGAGTTGCTTGCATTTCCAGATTTCACGCAGCCATTTGCTTTGGAGTGTGATGCATCGAGAGAGGGGATTAGCGCAGTATTGATGCAGGGAAGTCACACTATAGCATTTTAGAGCCGGAAGCTCCTTCCGCACGAGAGGTTGTATTCCATATACGACAAGGAGATTCTAGCCATCATGCATGCATTGGCTAAGTACTGGCAGTATTTGGTAGACAACAGGTTCAGGGTGAGGACTGATCACAACAGCCTCGAGTTCCTTTTGGAGCAGAAGCAGCTATAGGATAGGTAGCAGAAGTGGATCAGTAAGATCCAAGCATATGACTTTGACATTGAGTATTTCAAAGGTAAGAACGATGTGGTAGCAAATTCCCTTTCACGTAGACCAGCGACATTGTCTCTTATGAGCTTGGATACAGATTGGAGTGCTCGACTCTTAGTAGAGTGCTCCAAGGACATATTTTCATGTGAGGTTCTGGATGGACTGGTGGCAGATGACAGGTATAGGGTGGTCGATGACATCATCTACTACAGGGACCAAATCTTCTTGACTGAGGGGCCTTAGCTCAAGAAGAAGATACTCCAGGCATCACATGATTCCCCATTGGGAGGACATCAGGGTTTTACCAAAACCTACAGGGCCATTAGGGAGAGGTTCTCATGGAAGGGCATCAAGGAGGACGTACTCCAACACATCCAGGACTGCGATGTTTGCCAGAGGAACAAGGGAGAGATGAGCCATCCCGCAGGATTATTACAGCCTCTTCCCATTCTGGAGGGGAAATGGGAGAGTATTTCGATGGATTTCATCATAGGGTTGCCCATGGTACAGGGCAAGGACTATATCTTTGTCGTCATTGATCGACTGAAGAATTATGCACATTTCTTTTCCATATCCGCACACTATACAACAGCACAGGTGGCCGAGCTATTCTTCAGGGAGATCTTCAGGCTACATGGTCTTCCTAAGATCATCGTCAGTGATAGGGACAACCATTTCATGGGTGGGTTTTGGCAGGAGCTTTTCTGATTGGTGGGGATGAAGTTGACACCGAGTACCAACTATCACCCACAGACGGACAGATAGAAGAAGATAGTTAACAAGTGGCTGGAGGGCTACTTGCGTAACTATGTCAGTGGGCAGTAGCGAGCATGGCTGAAGTGGCTGCAACTGGGGGAGTATTGCTACAATACTTCGCATCACATGTCTATTGGTATGTCATCATTCTATGCCTTATATGGGTATCATCCTTTATCTTTTGTCGACGTGATGTTTGGTGATAGAAGGGCTCCTAGAGCCAAGATTTGGATCCAAGAGAGTCAGGATGCCCTCTGAGCTCTTAAGGATAACATGGCTGCAACGCAGAACCAGCAGAAGTTGTATGCCGACGGGGGTCAGGTGGAGAGGCAATTCGAGGTAGGGAACATGGTCTACCTATGATTACAGCCATACTGACAGTCATCGCTGAAGCATAAGGGGGCTGAGAAGCTCAAGCCCCACTTTTATGGGCCATACAGGGTGATACACAGGATTGGATAGGTTGCATATGAGTTGGAGCTGCCCCAAGGCAGCAAGATTCATAAAATTTTTCATGTATCATGCCTGAAGAAGGCATTGGGGTAGCAGGTGACCGTGACGGATGAACTACCACCCATGGATGATGAGGGGCATTTGGTATTGTAGCTGGAGGCTATCATTGACTCTAGGGAGAGATGGTTGTGGAGCAGGACGGTCCGAGAATTCTTGGTGAGGTGGAAGAATTTGCTGGATGAGGATGCCACTTGGGAGAGTGAGGAGATCTTACAACATCCATCACTTCAGTTGCTTGAGGACAAGCAACATTTTTCCGAGGGAGACTGTAATATTCCTAATTGGCTATGGCTAATTGGAATATTCGATTTTGTTCGATTTTTGCCTTCTATAGTTATTTGTAAATAAAAAGTGAGGAAGGAGGAACATAACTCACTTTAGAATAAAAAGTCACTTCCTAGGTAGCACAACGTTCTGACTTAAGGGGGAACCAAAGGGGCCAAAGGGGGACGCAGAAATGGGGCCCACGTAGACACATGGAGGGACTGTGTAGGAGGGAAGGAACACATGGCAAGAAGGGGATCGTGCAGGAGAAAATGAGCCTAGGGATTGTGAGAGGCAGAGGCTATAAAATAAAGACGAGCCCCCTCATTTGGGATCATTCTGGTTATGAGCATTTGTGATAGTCATTTCGACTTAGAGCACGCTAGTTGTTTAGCTAGTCTGCAGCACTGTTTAGTGCATTGAGTGTCTCCGTTCGGAGATCTCACCCTTAGCCCCGGGGAACTTCAAGTTCCTGCTCAGGAAAGGTATTTCCATTGGCATTCTAGTAGTAGTTTCATCAACATTTCAGCAGCATTTTCATCATCATTTCAGCAGCAGTTTCATCAACGTCTTTGAGGAACTACACAGAACCCCAAGGGGGTGATTTTCAGGGTTCGGTCATTTTAGAAACGTTTTCTGGGTTTTTCTGTGTTTTTCTAGTAGAGTCTGATTCCAAAGTTTCATCCTTTTCTGAGGAGGCGACCAGCCCCAAATCCTTATTCGATTTCCAGTAGTAGCAGGAGCACGACAGGTTTCCAATAGCTAGAATGCAGATCAGTGTGAGGCCATCCTAGGAAAGCTTCTTGAGTTTTTCTGGGTTTTTTGAGTAGAGTGTGAATCCAGAGTTTTAGCTTTTTCTGAAGAGGGGAGCAGCCCCAAATCATCATTTGTTTTCTAGCAGCAACAGTAGCACAACAACAACATCCATGCAGAGAGGCCATTCTTGTCATTCTGAGAGTATTTCTTCACTTGCCTTGTGCAAGTCGAGGTGTCATCTGTCTAATCACCTCTTGTACTCATTTATTGCTCAGTATAATAAAATGGCTTAGCATTTCTCGTTGCATTTCTTTTTTATGTGCTTATATTTATGGTTTACATTATTATATGTTGTTCCATTGTTATTTTATCACTTCTGGGTTATTATATCATTTGCACATATTTGGTTGGCGTTTTTGCTAGGGTTTGAGGAATATTTTGGGTTAGGGATATTACATACACATTTCTCTTCATATAAGAATTAAAAATGTATATCCAATGTAACAAATGCATAAAACGGGAAATAAATACACAAAAATGGTAGGAAAATTCTCTTTATTAATACTTCCAACTATTATAGACTCGACTAGCCCTGCACACTCAACTGCAGGGGTCCACGCACTCAACTGCATACTACTAGGCCTCTGCACACTCAGCTAAAGAGTCTTCTCCTATTCTACGACCCAAAATTAGACTTTTCTCCATAGATATGACTCAATTCTTCATCTTCATCATGATGTCTTAACTACTTAGAGCCTCGCTCTATTTATACAATCCCATGGTCCATAGATGATGGGTAGATCTCTACAGCTGAGTTTAAAATAAAAAAATTAAGGCCAGATAACCCTATGACTCTTTTACAAGCTACGCGCTCCGCGCCCACAAAATGCAGAGTCTTTACATCAGATTTACAATCTTTGACGAAAATTTGGGCTCTAAGCCCCAAAACTTCCCATGGGGTATCCCACACCCAACAAGCCCCCAACACAAACATCATGACTCACCCTTGAGTCACTATGTCAGTGTGGAGATCTTGGCACGAACACCTCCCAATTCTACCTGGATCACTGCAAGTTCGACAGTGCACTAGCCACTGTCTGTTGTACTTCCTTGACGCGCTGTTCAAAGACTGTTGTGGCTAAACTACTGCCCTGGATCCTTTCCTACATTACTTGCAGTTGTGTGATATTTTCTTCAATGGAGGCTATAATGGTATATGCCTCATCGATCCATGGCTGTAAGCACACCTTTAAAACTGCTTCCTTATGTCGAGCAGCATCCACCTGCTCCTTGAGCGCTTTAGTCTGCTGCATCCTCGCGAGCCTCTTTGTAAGGGAAACCGTCTTTGTGGTCCCTTTTACTTCATCGTATCTCTGCTACAGCTCATGCACCTCTGTCTTTAGGCACTGTATGTTAGGGTCCTCCTGCATTTTGGTGAGGACCTCGAATGACTACTTGAATAGCTTCGTGCAGTCTGTCACTACACTGTTGACTGCCATGATTGCTATCATGGTCACAGTGGCGTGTTGTTCCTTAACCTCTGGCGGAGTTGAAGGTTGCACCTTCAACTACAGTTCTGTTATTTGAATGTTCAGCTTAAGCTGAACCCTGGCCATTTCTTCCTTTGCCTCACACACCCCTACTGCTAACTTTCAGACATGTGCCTCCACCGGCTCCTTCGCTTAGATGGCTAACTCTGGGACCATCTAACAGGCTTCCTACAACACTTGCATGAACTGTCTGTTCTATGCTACTAGCTCATCGTGCTACAGGCTCAACTGTTCAATGTTGATGTGCTGCTCAATCATTACCTAGAGTGCACGACCTTCCCTGGCTCGTAGTTCTGTAGTGATTCCATCCTGCAAAACATAGAGTGTCTCCTGAGGGAGTGCAGCCACATTTAACCCAATTCCCTTAAACCTGCTGACCATAGGCCTGTCGGTCTCATTTTCTATAATTAGTTCTCCATATGGAAGAACTATGGTGTTGGTCATCTGGGCGTGCAACATTTCCTCAGCCGCGGACGTGCCTTTTGCAATGGTGGTTGACAAAGTGCTATCCTGTGGAGTGCGCACCTGCAATTCTTATATCTGTGCCCGGAGAGCCCCCAACACCATCTAGTGTTCCTCCTCGAACTGCTAGAGGGCCTCCATGGTGATGTCCCTCATTGTCTCACCAATGTCATGTAGATACCCCTCAGTGAGGGTGATCGCGTCGAACAAAGTCTTTGAATCCTTCGACTTCTTTCGTGGCCCTACCTGCTCTCTTGGGCACGAACATTTTAGCTGGGTGGACGCTGTCTGCGGGTCTGTGCCACCTTGCTCTGTATCTGTCTCCGGCTTGGGTGAAGGTGACTTCTATCCTTCGTGCTCTTCTTCTACTGCCTTCTACTACTCTTTTTCCAACTTCACAGCATCGCCTGTTTCTTAGGCCTTAGCTGTTGCTGCTTCATTTCCACACTTTTCTACCAACTGTGCCATCTGCAGTTTCACCTCTTCCTTTTTCCGCTACGCGGTAGACTCCTCTGCTTCCACCGCAGAGCTGGTTGGGGCATGCCACTCCAGTGGCCATGACTCAAGGACTGCAAAGATGACATCGTCTGTCACCAAATAGGGTAGCTCGCACCACGCCTTCGTGGGGTCCTTCCGCATCCTGATGTAGATGTGGTGGAAATATTCCTTGAACTCTGCAAGCTGTGCAGACTGTTGTAGACCATGGGTGATAATTGTGGCTTGCGATTGATCCCCATTCTGATGTTCATCTCCATGAACACCCAAAATATTTTGGTGTCCCTTATCCTTTGTGCATCCCTGGTTGCCCATAGCAAAGCGTACTTCACTTCCTTTGCAAGGTCCTGTGAGATTGTCGAGAACTGGCTATCTTCGGGAAATTCCCATGCCACCAGTACCATGGACAATAGAAGCCACGCATAGTGAAAAATTTTTCCCTACTCTTGTGCCTCACAATAGTTCTCAAGGAACTCTTCACATTAGTAGTTTTCCCAGTTGAACTGGACCCCTTTTGTGCATTGCACTGCTAGTGCAACCATCGATGCAGGCACCTCATCTGCAAAACACTTCCGCGTAACCTTTCCTGCCAATATGTGTGCCGCAACTTTGACCGTAGGATTGTTTATGCTGGAAATGGCATACCCTCCTTCTTCGCCAGTCTAAACTTATTCTTCATGGCCTTGGTGATGGCCAAATCATCACTCTTCCCTTTTGAGATGTTTGATGGGTCATCCCCTATGTGAGGGAGCCAGGTAGTTCTGTGAATCAAATGGTCTATGATGGGGATGGGCTCCTCCAGCCACAAGCACCCATCATGCACCAACCAGAGCAATTACCTGATGATAAAAATGGTCACTAGGGTGCGATGGTAATGCGACACCCAGAGAAAGTTTAACAATCCTACCTTCTCTACACCTCTCAGCCATTTACAAGGCTCCAAATCTGTGATTCCAGTTGGCGCGTCTTTCTTCTGGGGCATTAGCTGCTTGGTTGCAAAATGTGGGAACTTCTCGTGGTCTGCGAGATCCCAGTCTTCAAATTTAGTACGGGCACTCGTCCCAAGTGCGCTTCTTCAAAATTAATGTTGTCAGGGAGCAGAAGGGTCTACAGAGAGCTCTTGCTCTCATCTATATCTTTGGGCACCTTTGCTTTACACTTTTGCGAAGGAACATATGCGGGCAGCCTGGTAAGAGGGTCCGCACCTTGGGTTTCAACCTTCATTTCTACATCCTCCTCCTCTACTAGGATTTCTTCAAATTCTTCCTCCTCATCGGCCTCCAAATTGATAGCCTTCCCCTTTTTTTCCATCATTATTAATCTTAGTCCTTAGCGGATTGCTAGGTGATACACGGACTGGTACTATGGCCTTCTTGTCTTCTTAGGTCTCGATGTGTGTGGAAATTTAGGGATTTCTACGACTATCTCGGTACTTTCTAGGGCTTCCACTTTCGTAATGGTCTGTGCGGTTTCCTCGACAGCCATTACTCTGGTATCCATGGCGTCTTCTGGTGCTGCCATAGTGTGATTCCACAATTCTCTCAACATCTCGAGTAATTGCTCAAGCAACAAATTCGCCTTCAGAAGATCGAACAAGTATGGGTTCATGAATGTCTGGGCGTGCAACAACCTAGTTCTCAAATTGCCAAATTTTGTTTGCTGGACAACCCTTTGTAATTTATAGTGCCTTTTGAATTTGAATTCGACCGTTCCCTCACATTCAGTCCATTGATGCTCGATTGGCAGTAGATTTTCAAGAATCTAGCCCATAAAGTTCACCTTAAATGCCTGCCGCCTGCTCCATTTAGTCTCAAACCAAGCATCACATCATTAATATTGACTGTAACAGTCACTTTCTAGCCGACCCGTGTGGCAGTGCTTCTACCCTCTCGCTGTCATGGGCCCTGTGACACTTCGCTACTGCTCGTAGTCCTGACATCACGCGGCTCCCGGGCAGAGTAGTTTATAGTCCCACACCTCCTTTCAGCTGCCTGGAGTGCTAATACTACGCTTCTATCGGCTATTCAGATGGTTGAGCCACCTGTGTATGGCTTCAAATGACTACCATTTACTCTTCCTAAGAAAGGTTCTCCATTTAACCTTACCAATTGCACCGCACCACCATCTGTGATCTCCTTAATAACATATGGTCCCAACCAATGCATTATGAGCTTCCTGGGAGTTTATGAAATTTACTATCATACAACAACACCAAATCATTCACCTTAAAGGTGCACAACTTAATATGTCGATCATGCTAGGCCTTTTCGCACTGCTTTTGTACCTTCTGGTGAAATCTAGCCAAAAGTCATTCTTCTTCGAGCTCCTCCAACTATGCAGGCCTCTCCTCTAGGTTTCTGTGATCCATCATACCTATGAGCACTGCTATGTGTAGACTAGGTACGATTTATTCCATAGGCATTATGGATTCCACTCTGTAAACAAACCTAAACGATGTTTGTCCTATCAGTTTCTTGCATGTCATCCTATAAGCCCATAATACTGCAGTTACGCGCATGTCCCAATCACTTCGTTGCGCATTGCATACCTTGTTCAGTGTGTTGCATAACTTGTTGAATGCTTTTGCGCATAGAACCATCCGCATGATTTTTGTTCCTATATAATGTCTTCCCAACATTAAGATCCATTTTCACATTTGTCCCCCCAACACATGCTTATTGACCGTGCATTTCAGCGTAGACTACATGTGCATCCACGTAGGTTGTTGTCCATATGCCTGTGCCCACCTGGCTAGATGTGCACGTAGATCATCCCGTCCATTGTACTTGTCCATTAGTTGCACCCTGGGCTTCCCAAATCATGTGCTCATCATTCTGCTACATTTGTGCGAGTCGTCAAAGCTCCCTTTTTGCGTACCTCATTATCTCGCAGGTGTAGCACACAGTACCCAATCCAAGGCCTGGAAGTGTTTCTTTTTAGCACCTCCCCTTCAAATTTATCCAAGAAGGTATCTACCTCACTTAAACCATCATAAGTAGGCAGATCTCTTACTTTTGTCGATACACAACACAATGACCTTGTCATCATATTACAATTAAGTGTAGTTACTTCATGTAACCAATTCTACCATCGCTCTATCTCCTCATCAGAATTCGAAGTACAGGAGATCTTGCGCTCCCATGAAATTCACCCATCCGTGGTGGGATTCATCCAATTTTTCTCTCATGTTTCCATCTTATAGATGTAATCCAAATAATCATCGCTTTCATAGTCGTGCACCAGCTCCATATAGCGCGATCCCTCAGTAGGGTCCAGGGGTATAATTACGTGTAATTATTTCTTCTCAAAAATCATCTTGTGCTTCTTCAGATTAATCGCCCCGTTCATTTCAGTGGCCCAATCAATTCCTAAGAACGCAGGGTAGGGATTTCTATCATCAACAATCTCTATCACTTCAAAGTCTGCCAGCGCGCTCGCTCCCTCAATATCCACAGTTATTCCCTGTAATCGCCCCATGGGTATTATTTTCTACTGGTTCACCATTCACAGCTGAATTGGAGACCACTACAGTGCAGGTCTCCCCATTCGCTCCCATGTTTGTTTCGATAGAAAATTCGCATCAGATCCTAAGTCCAGGATGACTTGATCCATCTCATATTCTCTGATCTGCGCAGTTAGTCTCATCTCTCTTCCCATTATTGTCTTATGCTTTCCGATCTTTTGAACTACGCACGGTTCTCCTAGCATGGTTTCAGCACATCTGTTAATAAGTTTCTGTAATCCTTTTACAGCCTACTATCGTGCAGTAACTTCATACATGTTTCTAGGAACGTTGTGAGCATAGATGGGTCCATCTATGGCTCTAGTCTATCTTTTCTTCTTGAAGTGGAGGCATCAACGAATCTCTTCTTAACTTCCATGAAGGTTTCCCAAGTGTGCTCCAAATCAAACTCCACTTCTTTTGTCAAAGCTTTGCGAACCCAAGTACTATCTTCTGGATGTTTGCCTTTGTCATCTCCCATCGCGATTCCACTTCGGAGCACAATGTTCACATTCGGATCTTCCTCGCGTGGCTCAGACCTCATCATCTATAGGTTCTGAGTCGGGGGAGGCGGTAGTGCTCCTTTGTCACATATCCTAGCTATCAGCACAGGAAAATCTTCTGTCTCATGATCAAACAAGGTGCAATACAAACACGACGAGCGCGTTGGATTCATTCAATCGTAGGCATAATGTCTTGGCCCTCTGCAATTGTAGCATATCAATTATCCACAACCTCTTCTAGGTCCTCCTCTTCCTCGGCCTCATCCTTGAAATCCTATTCATGCCATTCTTGCATTCTAGTCAAGGGGTCACGTTTCGATCTGAACTCTGTAGGTGGGAGTTCTATCCATCATCAACTGTTGATTTGTTGGGGCCTGACCCAGGTTTGGAGTTAATTAGACAAACAAATCCCTATACTACTAGCCCTTTCGGCAACAGTCTATGGAGCACAGACTGAGGTCTCACTAGAAGTAGTATGGGAGGGTGCTAGAACCAGGTTTCCACACCCTTGAGATGTTTGAGAGGTTCCACTGGTCGACTGTTTGTTCCTGTGCGTAGGTTTCTTCGTGCACTTTCCCGTTCCTCGTGGCCTAATACATTTCCTTCGTGCAACCCTAACCATGGGCTGTGGAGCTCCCACGTCGCGTTCTGTGCGATTACCTGAGATCTTCATTATCTTCCAGTCCTAGTTAATTACCTTCGCCTACTTGAATGTATTAAGTTATAATTAGTTATACAAAACATTCATACAGTTTCGTGTAGTAAATAAACAATATACTTTCAAATTATATCCAATCATGCATTAAACCAAGAAAAGATACACAGAAATGTAGTAAAACTTCTCTTTATTGATTCTCCCAATGGTTACAGACTCGACCTACCTTGCACACTTAGTTGTGGTCTACTAGGCCTCTGTGCACTTGGCTGTAGAGCCTTCTCCTACTCTATGACCCACATACACAGTTTACACTTTCGCTCAATCACTTAGACTTCTCATCACCATCTATTCGTTATCCTATACACTTAGAGCCTTACTCTATTTATACAATCCCATGGCTCGTGGACCATGGGTAGGTCTATCTAGCTGACATTACATTACAAAACTAGGGCAGACAACCCTGTAACTCTATTATGACTTCGCGCTCTGCAACTGCAATTCGTTGAGCTTTTACAAAATATTTGGTCAAAACATGGGCTTTAAGCCCCAAAACATGCTTTGGGGGGATTCCATGCCCAACAGGCCCCCAACACAAACATTGTGATTCACCCTCAAGTCACTCTACCGACGCAGAGATCTTTGTGTGGAGTCCCTCCAACTGTGCTCAAACTATGGCAAGGCCAGTAGTGCAATGAGCTACTGCTTACTGGATCTGCTACATACATTGTTCTGAGGTAGAAGTGTCGGAATTGCTTCTATGCATTTGTGCCTGTATCCTGAGAACCAATCAGTAAAAGAGTATGTATGCTTCTTGCCTGTCGACATCCTCTAATACTTCATCTATAAACGAAGTTGGGAATGGGTCGTGCACACAGGCATCATTAAATTTCCTAAGGTCCACACATATTCTTATCTCACCCTTCTGCTTCTTCTCTTATACTACCATAGGGCTTACCTAGTCAGATTCTTCCATGGGCTTAATGATTCTAGTTGTGCGCATTTTGTCTAGTTCTATGTGGACCTTTTCCTTGTAATTCATATTCAAATGGTAAGGCCTCTTTTTAATCAGCTTCGTGTCGGGTTTTAGGGTGATCTTCATCATCCCTAAATTGCTAATGATCCCTTTTAAGTCCATGCTCTTTTTTGGGAATAAGTCTTGGTACTCGCAGAGTAACTCAACAACCTTATCCACTGTCGCGTCATCCCAGTAGTCGTCAAGCATGGCATACTTCGATTTGGCCTCCGTACCAATGTTTACTCGCTTTGTCTTTACTGGCGTGGTTATGTCAGGGTCTTCAATCAATGGCCCTTGAACCTCGCGTTAGCCTTCAGTTTCTGGAATGTTAAACTTTTCTCGAATCTTCAGTGTCTTCTTCAATATTTACATTGTAACACTCCAATGCGCAGCTTAGCTAGGTTGCCCATTCATACTAAATTACTTTCATTGGTTCCTGGGGTATTTTAGGGATAGATGCTTTTACTGCTTGTAGCGCATCATCAATAGTATCCTACCAACGATCCTCAAACGTGAAGGTTAACAGGAACCCTTCGCACAGGATATCCCATTCGTTTGTGCCATGGTGGAGCTCCGTCTCTATATACCAATTCATGGGTATAATATCCAGGGTATGATAGAACAAGTGCACCCACTCAGGTTGTGGCTCTTCCCCATAGACCTTTGTCCATTTTGCGAGGTGTGCACGTGGATCATCTCGTCCATCATACTTGTCTTTTAACCGCATCTGAGGCTTCCCAAACCGCATGCATATCATCCTTTGGCAGTCGCGCTAGTCCTCAAAACTTCTTTGGTGCATACCCCACCACCTTGTGGGTGTAGCACTCAATACCTACTTCAGAGCGTCAAAGTGTTGTTGTTCTAGCACTTCTCTTTCAAATATATTCAGAAAGTCGTCCACCTCGCCTAACTTGTCATACGTAGGCAAATCCCTTACCTCTGTTGCTACGCAGCACAGTGTTGTCATCATCATGTTATAGTTGAGCGTGGTTACCTCATGTAATTGGTTCTACCATAATTCTATCTCCTCATTAGAATCTGATGTGCAGGAGATTTCGTGCTCCCATGAGATTCGCCCATCCACGGTTCGATTTACCCATTCTTGCTCCCATGCGGTTATCTTGCAGATGTAGCCCAGATCATTCTCGCTATCGTAGTCACATACTGGCTCCATGTAGCACAATTCTTCTGTAGGGTCTAAAGGTACCACTACGCACAAATACTTTTTCTCAAAGATCATCTTGTGCTTCTTTAGATTTATCACTCCATTCATGTCAGTGGCCCAATCTATTCCCAATAGCACGGGTAGGGATTGCTATCATTAACAATCTCTATTACTTCGAAATCTTCTATCACGCTTGCTCCTTCAATATCTACCGTGATTCCCTACAATCTCCCCATAGGTAGGATCTTTTGCTGGTTCACCATTCATAGTTGGATGGGAGACCATTGCAACGCAGGCCTTCCCATGTGCTCCCATGTCTATTTTGGCAAGATGTTTATGTCTGACCCTAGATCTAGAATCACTTGGTCCATCTCATATTCCCCAATCTACACGGTCAATCTCATTTCCCTTCCTGTTCACATTGTGTGCTTCCTGAGCTTCTGGACTACGCGCGATTTCCCTGGCGTGGTCCCAATGCATCTAGTTATGAGTTCTTGTGGCCCCTTTACAGCCTTGTTGTTGCACAACAGCTTCATGCATGTCTCCAAGAATGTAGTGAGCATCGATGGGACCATGTCTGGCTCCATTTTGTCTTTACTTCCTAAAGTGGAGGCATCAATGAAGCTCCTCTTAGCTTCCATGAAGGTCTCCTTAGCGTGCTCCAAATCAAATTCTGGTTCCTTCGTTGGTGCCTTTCGAACCTAGGTACTCTCTTCAAGTTTCTTGCCTTTTTCATCTCCTATCACAATTCCACTCCAGAGAACAATATTTACATTAGGGTCTTCCTCGCATGGCTTAGACCTAATCATTTGCTAGTTCTGAGTCAGGGGAGGTAGGAGTGCTCCTTTATCATGCAACCTCTCTATCAATGTGGGACAATCCTTCATCCCATGGTCAAACAATGTACAATACAATCATGATGGTTGCATTAGATTCATAAAATCACAGGCATAATGCCCTAGCCCTCCACAATTGTAACATATCAGTTTTCTGTGACCTCTTCTTGGTCCCCCTCCACCTCGGCCTCATCCACGCCCCTAAAATCTAGTGCATGCCATTCCTGTGTTTTTATCGAGGGCCCGTGTTTCTGCCTGAACTCTGTAGGTAGGAGTTCAATCCATCATCAGTGCATAACTTCTACAGGTGCACTCATCATGTCCTACCAACCTATAGAAATTATAGAACAACTATTGTGAATTCTGCGTATACTTCTGTAGTATATGGTAGTTATCTGAAGCATGCTTTCCTCCTATCTAACAAATCGAGCACCATAATGTAGGCGTTGTGCTTGGTCCTTCTTGTGCCTTCGGCCTTAGTGGCATTGGCCCTCTGCCCACAAGGTAATTCACGAACATCAGGCAGTGTTCCTTGTTGTGCCCCTGGCCCTTGCATTTTATGCACCATACCTCATTGCACATCTCTGTGCAGGTTGTCCTATCTTGTTTCAAACTTTTCATCTCTAGGCACAAGGTTTTCAACTGCGCGTGAATCTGCTAAACTCCCAGGTTAGGATCTTGTATCGGAGTCTTGTGTAATCTCATCGTGACCTCCAAATCCTAAGCCTGAGTGGTTAGCCTTTGTTGTGATAGCGCATTCTATATATGTGGAATTAACGATGCTACAAACCATTCACGGTGTTTCCCATCTATTAATGTCATGTTCACTTCACAAATTGTGCACTTCATTCTTTGATCCAATTCCCATGGGGTCTCGCCTGTTAGCATTGTGATTTCTTTGAATCCATTGATCAACTGTGCCTCTAACTTTTCCCTACTAAATTATTTGCTTAACGCAGCTTGGATATCTGTGATCCCCACATTCAGGTTGTCATTGGAATGCTTAATGTACCAGGTTAGCGCGTTATCCTATAGAGCGCTAACCAATGTTGCCTTCTTTATATTGTCATCTGTGACACCCTATGCTTCCCATACAACTTTTATCACGAACCAAAACTGGTCCGGATCTTCATTCCCTACTCCCTTGAACACTGGTAGCTTTATTGCACTTTCCATACTGCTTTGCAGTGGTGGAAGAAGTGGTATGGGAGAAGATGGGGCTGAAGACAGTGAAACTGGTGGTGGTGTGGGTGGGGGTGGTATGCACGGAATTCTCTGCCTTATCAGATTGATCGCACTTCTTGGTGAGACCTTCGTGAGCTCTTCTTTTCCCTCTCACAAAGGTGAAATCAAGGGGCTAGTTTCTAGTTTTGTACTACCTTCATTTCTATAGATTCTCCCACTCTTCGTAGTCGTAAACATCAATTTATTCGCGTAACTTGCTTTTTAGACAGTAGCATTTTAATCCAAGTCTTCAAAGATTTAACGTACTTACCTCGTGGTCCCTCGAGGAAGCATTGTTCTACCTCACTATAGCTGACTGAAGTATCTACCCCAAATTTGGTGATGAATCCTCCTATGATTTGATCAAGCCAGTGATCGACGGTGCGCGCGATCTGATCTTCCTATGCTTCCAGTTTGCACACCAATTTTGGAGTCCACACAATAGGTTTGGCTATCTACTAGCTTCACAATCCACTCGTACAACTCAGTGGGGAAGGATGCAAAAAACATTTTTTGGATCTTCGTATATAAGTAACAGCCTAACCACTCTTCCTGTGATAGTCACGGATTCCTGTTTTCCTACACTGTGAACTCGTGAATCTTTGTGTCCAACCAATATTCAATTCCTTTATTTGTTAGATTCTAGTGATACGATATCAGGCATCTCTATACAGATCCCGTCCTGGCAACAAAACCATTTGTTGGCTTGTTGGGGCCTGACCCAGGTTCAGAGTTAATTAGCCAAACAAATCCCTATACTACAGGCCATTTCAGCAATAGTCTACAGAGAACAGAATGAGGTCTCACCTGAAGTAGTATGGGAGGGTACTAGAACAAGGTTTCCACACCCTTGAGATGTCTAAGACATTCGACAGGTCCTCTGTTTGTTCCTGTGTGTAGGTTGCTTCACGCACTTTCCCGTTCCTCGCGGCTTGATACACTGCCTTCATGTAGCCCTAACCAGGGATTATGGACCTCTCGCGTCGCATTTTGCACTACTACCCAAGATCTTACTTATCTTACAGTCCTAGTTAATTAGCTTCACCTACTTGAATGCCTTTAGTTATACAAAACATTCATACAGGTTCACACATTAAAGAAATAATATACTTGCAAATTATATCCAATCATGCATTAAACTAGGAAAAGATACACAAAAATGTAGTAAAATTTCTCTTTATTGATTATCCCAATAGTTATATACTTGACTGGGGTCCGTACACTTAGCTGCAGACTACTAGGCCTCTGTGCACTCAGCTACGGAGCCTTATCCTACTCTATGACCCACAGACACACTTTACACTTTCACTCAGTAACTTAGACTTCTCATCATCATCTATTCATTATCCTATACACTTAGAGACTCTCTCTATTTATACAATCCCATGGTCCGTGGACCATGGGTAGGTCTATCCAGCTGACATTACATTACAAAACTAGGGAAGACAACCCTGTGACTCTATTATGACTTCGCGCTCCGTGCCTACAATTCGCGGAGCTTTTACAAAAAACTTGGTCAAAACTTGGACTTTAAGCCCCAAAACATGCCTTGGGGGGATTCCATGCCCACCATCAACTAATAGCTTCTAAATTTATGCTTATTGTGTCCCACCAACCTACAAAAGTTGTAGAACAATTGTTTTGAATTTTGCGTATACTTTTGTAACAAGTGGTAGTTGTCTGTAGCATGTTTACTAGATATTTGACAAATCGCACACGACAAAGCAGGCACTGCACTAGGTCCTACATGTGCTTCCGGCCTTAAAGGCATCGGTCCTCCTCCTACGATGTAATTTGTGAAAACTGGGCAGTGGTCCTTGTCATGACCTCGACCCTTGCATTTTACGCACCATACCTCTTCGCGCACTTCTGGTCGAGTTGTCCTGCCCTGTTTCAGACTCTACATCTCAAGGCATAAAATTCTTCAGTTGCACGTGGATCTGATGAACTCCTAAGCTAGGATCTTGCATCAGGGTCTCATGCAGCCTCATCTCGATCTCTAAGGCCTCTGCTTGAGTTGTTATCTTTTGCTGCGATAGCACACTCCTTAAATGTGTCATTAGTGAAGCTACAAGCCACTCGTGATGTTGCCCATTCGTTAGATTCATATTAGCTTCATAAATCATACATTTCAGCCTCTGATGTAGCTCCCAAGGAGTCTTGCCTAGTAGCATCATGATCTCTTTGAATCCAATGATCAACTGTGATTCAGACTTCGGCTTGCTAAATTCTTTATTTAAAGCCATTTGGATATCTGTGATTCTCGCATTTGGATTATCATTGGAGTGCTTAATATACGAGGTCAGCACACAATCCTGCAGGGTGCTAACCAGTGTTGCTTTATTTATATTGTCATCTATAACTCCTTGCACTTCCCATACAACCCTTATAATGAACCAGAATTGGTATGGATTCTCATTTCCCGATCCTTTGAACACAGGCAACTTCCCTGTGCTTGCCATAGTCAATCACGGTGGTGGTGGAGGTGGTATGGATGAATATGGAGGTGATGGTGGTGAAGTTGGTTGCAGTGTGGGTGGAGGTGGTATTCACATAATTCTTTGCCTTATTATATGGATCACACTTCGTAGAAGGCCTTTGCAAGCTCTTCCTCTTCCCCTTGTGGAGGTGAAATCAAGGGGCTATTTTCTGGTTCCTTATTTCCTTCGTTCTTGTAACATTTTCCACTTCGTGTAGCCCTGAACATTAAGGTAACTGCATAACCCTATTTTTGCCCAATAGAATTTTAATCCAAATATTTAAAGACTTTACATACTTACCTCGTGGTCCTTTGAGAATGTGTCACTTTGCCTCGCTATAATCCTCCTATAATCCAATTGAGCCAATGATCAATGGCACACATGATATTATCCTCCGATACTTCCAACCTTCGCATTAGTTTCAGGGTCCACACAATAGGAACATCAAGTTTCCACCTTCCTTGGCTACCTGCTAGCTTCATGATCCACTCGTATAGCCCAGTAGGGAAAGAGGCGAAGAATATTTTGTGGATCTCTATATACAAATAACAGTCTAACCACTCTTCTTTTGACAATCGCGGGTTCTTGTTCTCTTGCGCTGCAAACTCGTGAATTCTTCTATCCAACCAACCTTCAATTTCCTTCTTAGTTGGATTCCAATTTTACCACATCAGACATCTCTATGCAGATTCCGGTCCCGGCAACAGAACCATTTGTTGGCTTATGGGGGCCTGACCCAAGTTTGGAGTTATTTAGCCAAACAAATCCCTACACTGCTCGCCCTTTGAGCATCAGCCCGCGGAGTGGGGACTGAAGTCTCACTCGAAGCAGTATGGGGGGATGCTAGAACCAAGTTTCAACACCTTTGAGATGTCTGAGATGTCAACTAGATTTTCCTTCATGCAGGTCACTTTTCATACTTTCCTAACCTTCAATACCTTCGTGATCTGTTATAATCATCTTTCACGCAGCCCTAAACAAGGTTGAGATGCTTTCGTGCTGCTATGGTAGCGAACTGCATTATTTCCCCAAACTACACCATGTATCTTACTTATCTTTTGAACAAACCTTACTTATCTTCACGTAAACAATTATTCTAACTTGACTTCACTTAATCAACATAGTTATACACATTCATGATTCATATAAGCATTGAAAGTGCAATGTATATCCAATGTAACAGATGCATAAAACAGGAAATAAATACACATAAATGGTAGGCAACTTCTCTTTATTAATAATTCCAACTATTACAGACTCGACTCGCCCTGCGCATTTAGCTGCAGGGGTCCACACACTTAGCTATGTATTACTAGTCCTTTGCGCACTTAGTTGCAGAGCCTTCTCCTATTCTACAACCTAAAAGTAGATTTTTCTACACAAATGTGACTCAATTCTTCATCTTCATCGTGATGTCTTAACTACTTAGAGCTGTGCTCTATTTATACAATCCCATGGTCCTCGGACCATGGGTAGATCTCTATAGTCAACTTTATAATAAAAAAATTAAGGGCGGACAACCCTATGACTCTTTTACAAGCTACGCACTCCGCACCCACAAAATGTAGAGTCTTTACATCAAAATTACAATCTTTGACCAAAATCTGGACTCTAAGACCCAAAACTTCCCCTTGGGGGATCCCGCACCCAATAGGAGGACATCTTTTGATTCTGGGGTAACCATGGCTTGCCACGGCTAATGCCTATATTGGATGTCACTTCAGTGACATGTACATTTCACATGGAGACTCTAGGAAAAAGGTCACCTTATACCCACCTGCTAGATCTATTTGGGAACTTAAGGATACCTTATGGTTAGATTATGATAGTAGTGATGAGGATAACTGACCTATTTCTTCAATTCAACATCATACCGAGTCTGTTCAAGATGGTGAATTGCGAGATTTCTTGAGCAATCTAGACACTATGCCTAGTTTTTATACACTTCATCGATCTTTAGTCTAGATTTTCAAGAGAACTCTAATTCCCAACCTTATTTATCCCATACTCTGGCATCATCTTCCTGTACTCTTGAGCCCGAGACTACTCTTGTTGAAATCAGTCTAGGGGAATCCTTACACATTAGTTTAGACCTAGATTCATCTCAGCAAGAGCAGTTTGTTACCTTGTTTCGAGATCATTTGGATTCATTCGCTGGGAGTTATGAAGACATGAAAGGCATTCCTCCTGAGACTTGTACTCCTCATATCTACATCCAGGAGGGAGCCCGAACTGTGTGGCAACCCCAGAGATGAATGAATCGTGCACTAAGAGATATTGTTAAGGAAGAATTACAAAAACTCTTAGATGATAATTTCATCTACCCCATTTCTAAAAGCGAGTGGGTCTCTCCATTAGTGATAGTCCCTAAGAAATATATGAGATGGCGTATTTACATTGACTATCGAGAATTAAACAAAGCCACTCTTAAGGATTACTTTACCCTTCCTTTCATTGATAAGGTGTTAGATACCCTTTCCGGTAAAAAGTACTTTTCATTTTTAGATGGCCTTAGTGGGTATAACCAAATCTAGATCGCACCTTCAGATCAAGACAAAACCACCTTTACATTCCCTTGGGGTACATTTTCCTACCGAGTGCTTCCTTTCAAGTAGTTTAATGCACCCACTAATTTTAAAAGGGCTATGCTAGCTATTTTTGTTGATCTTGAATGTGTTGAGATTTATATGGATGACTTTTCTGTGTTTGGTAACTCATTTGATGAAGCTCTTAAAAATTTAGAAAAAGTGCTTTACATTGCCAAGAGGCCCATCTTACTTTGAGTGATAAAAAAAGTGGATTAATGTGCAAAGCAGGAGTGGTTCTTGGTCATTTGATTTTTGATAAAGGTATTCAGGTAGACCTTGCTAAAATTGAAGTTATCATTCGTCTGCCTGCACCCAAAACTCAAAGGGAAGTGAGAGGTTTCCTGGGACATGCTAGTTATTACCAGCAATTCTTTGAATTTTTTTCCAATATTTCTACCACCATTTTTCGATTACTAGCTAAGGATAGTGAATTCATTTGGTTCATGACTTGCCAACAGTCGTTTGAAACATGGAAGGAAAAATTAGTACATGCACTAGTTTTGAGAGGACCAAACTAGTCCTTGCCATTTCATATTTCCTTCGATGCTTCAGACACTACTATTGGCGCAACCTTAGGACAAGAAGAGAATAAACAATCCTATGTTATTTACTACATTAGTAAAATTTTCTCACTGGCCAAATTTAACAATACAGTGACTGAGAAATAATTTTTAGCCATTGTTTTTGCTATTAATAAATTCTGACATTATATTACAGGATATGAAGTTTATGTGCATACTGATCATTCTGCTATAATATATTTAATTAATAAACCTTTAACTAGTGGTAGAGTGACTAGGTGGTTAATTTTATTACAGGAATTCAATGTCACAATTTTTTATAAGCCAGGAAATTCTAACATTGTAGACGATTATCTTTCCAGATTAAACAATTCAGGGGAAGTAATTCCTGTTGATGATGATTTCCCTGAAGAACATCTTTTTGCTATGTCAGCAAAATCTCCATGATTTGTTGACATAGCCAACTATTTAGTCACTAGAAGGAAACCACCTCACTTATCCGCTCGTGAAAAGCAGAATATTATTCAGAAAAGTGCTTCATATTCTTGGATATAGGGAGACCTATTTGACACCGGACCAGATCTTGTTATTTGTAGATGTGTAAGAGAGGAAGAAATGTTTGATATTTTAAAATCTGCCCATGATGAACCTTATGGTGGCCACTTTGCTGACAAATGAACTGCATATAAAATTTTATGCACTAGCTATTTTTGGCCTCTTTTGTTTAAGGATTCCAAACAATATGTTAAGCATTGTGATAATTGTCAACGAATGGGTCAGCCTATTCAAGCCAATGAAATTCCTTTATGTCCTCAAGTTATGATTGAGCCCTTTGAAAAATGGGCTACTGATTTTGTAGGACCCATAAATCCCACATCTTTAAATAAAAAACATATCTTGGTTTGTACTGATTTTGTTATTAAATGGGTAGAGGCTAATGTTGTTTCTTTCGCCACTAAAAGAGTTGTTGTTGATTTTTTGTTTGATGAAGTTTTTACTAGAATTGGTGTTCCTAGAGAAATTGTTTCTGAAAATGGACCATAGTTTGTTCCTAACTTGGTATAGGAAGTCATGAATAAATATAAGATCCGGCATAGGAAATCTACACCGTACCACCCACAAGCAAATGGCCAAGTGGAATCCATAAATAAGGTGATCTAATCCATCCTCACGAAAACATTAAACATGCATAGGAAGGGTTGGGCTAGTTGGTTGCTTGAAGCCTTATGGGCTTATCAAACCACTTGGAGGAACAACACGAGGCATACACCATATGAGTTGGTGTATGGAAAACAAGTCCTTTTGTTGATTAAATTTTAGGTAAAGACTTTTAGGACTGCAACTCAGTTGGGTCTACATCTCTTGAAAGCACAACAACAACATCTATTGCAGCTAAACGAATTGGATAAATTTTGAATGGATGTTGTTCAAAAAAATATTTTGGTGCAGCAACAATGCAAGAAATGGCATGACAAGATTATTAGGAAAAATTAGTTCCAACCAGGTGATTGGCTACTTCTCTATGATTCTAGATTTAAACATTTTAAAGGGAAGTTCCATACTCATTAGATGGGACTGTGTGAGGTAATTCAAGTCCTTGACAATGGGGTTGTAGAAGTCAAAACCATCGATGGGTGAGATTCAGTTTTCCTTGTGAATGGGCATAGTCTTAAAGTATATTTTCATCCCATCACAAAGGAAGACTTCATGCAACAACTGCAGCAACAGTTTGAACTTCAGTTGGTAGGTGGCTATGCTAGCCTATTGTGATCTGATTTCTTCTCTCATGAAATAAAATTTAAGGAAAATCCTGTGATTGTGAAAATCAGTTCTACTAACATACTTGCATAAGGATCAACCTGAAAACCAACTTGCTGGTAGGGAGATTAGTTCTAATAAAATGGGAATGTTGTTTGATCTTTAGATGTGTTAACTGTCACCAAGAAGAAGCAGGTTCAAGTACAAGAATTTGGCCCTTATCCAAGTTTGGGATAGCTACCATGCAATTTTTTATTTCAGGAAACACTCAATTCCTGCTGCATTTATTTTACGAATCATCACTATGCAGGTAGATATCAGGTGAAAATTTTCCTTTCTTCTATTCCCATTTTCGAAAAAATATTATCCCCTTATTTTCTTCTTTTAATATCCCAAAAGTTTACCATCCCTTTCTTAAAAGAAATTTCCCTATCCGATTTCGTATTTCCCTCTTTTCCCTTGAAATTATTTTCCCCAAAATCCCTTTTCAATTTATCCCTCTTGGTGGTTTCTCTCTTGAATTCCCTATTGTAATTTCCTTCCCATTATAAAAAATTACCCTTTTCCCATTTCTTTTTTCTCCCTCATGGATTGATTTTAGGATCTGATGTGAACCTACAAATCATATCGTAAGGCATATGTTAACATGAAGGAATGGAAAATAAAATATCCTTTGTATATTCAACAGATATTTTTATTAATCCAATCTATGAATTGTATTCTATCAGAATTCTCTTTTCGCTCCTATTCCACTACAAATATCCCTGGTGTAGGAATGTGTGTTCAAAGTTCAAGCGTATTTGATGCAAGCATGGGTAGTGCAATCATGTCTAAAGTGAAAGCATGCTTGGTGTAAGGACGGTTGGTGCAGGCATATTCAAGTACAGGCACAATTCAGTGCAGGAATCCTCACTACTAAGTGTGCCCAACTCAAAAAACATGTTCGGTGCAGGAACACCTGGTGCAAGAAAAAATGTGTAGTGAAGCTTATATTTTGTTTCATGAACCTTTGTACAAGAAGAACAATTGTTCCATCTACAGACCATGACATTCAGTTTATATTATGATTAATGCTTTGTTTCATCATTTACTAGATTAGGGAGAAATCATTTAATGCAAGGATATTTTAGGCTATAAAATCTTATATTTTTAATGAGTACTAAAGTACGCTTTATGTGAAATCATGGAGTAAATGCGGAGCAGTACGATTCTATAGGAATTCAATGCTTACCTTCCCTGAAAAGCTCATGACCTGATAATAATAGCCTCACCCCATGTCTGACCTTGCATGACCGTTATGTGAAATTATTGTCTAAACCACTACCTCTTCCAATCATTATAGCTTGCCTGTACTGGCACCAATTCATGTTCGCATCCATGTGATTCTAATGATGAAGCACGAACCTTTGGGAAATGGTTGATTTTTTGGTGGGTGTTTAGCGCGATCAAGATTTGAGTTTTTTTGTCGTGATATTTTTCTTGAAACAAAGAGTGGGTGAATTTGAATAGACATGGCGCCTGTAAGCAGCGAGCCACGATCCATAGAAATGGAATAGATAGCTGAGTACGGGAATAATCTTGCACTGTTGCAAGAATCCGGGTTCCTCCCATTCCTACAGAATTTTGATGGGTTTGACTCAGCTGTAGCAATAGCATTTGCCCAGACCTTCGATGGGAGACAAGCCAAGGTTGGTTCATTGGAGTTTGCAGTAACAGAAAAATCAATATCTCATTCTACAAGGTTTCCCACAGTAGGGAAGAAATGGTTCAAGAAGGAAAAGTTGGAAAATAAATTGTGGTGCTGGTTCATGGCCAACCCAAAGCAGAAGGTAGATTGGAAGAACGACCTCTAGCAGAACGCCATGATAGGGAAGTGGAAGGATCTCTTGTATGTGTTGCAGAATTTCCTTACTTTCGAAGGCCACTATTCACTAACTTTCCTCTACCACATATGCCTACTCTTACACTTTGATTCTGGTAAGCTCATTAGCTTCCCATATTATTTTCTCAGAAGTTTAGAAAAGGTTGCAAAGGGGGTTCAGAAAGGAAAATCCAATCAGGTCGCATGCAGACTATATCACCATGGGCTGATTATAACCTTAGTCAAGAAGTAACTAGAAGCTAGAAGTATGACTTGGGAGGAACTCTTGGATGATTTTTAGGGGTGGAGCGTAGAGAAGTCGAATCAAAAGAAAAGTGGAGGAAAGTCTACCCTGAAGCGGAGTGTAGAAAAAATGAAATCAGCTCAGAAGAGGAGTGCAAGAAAAAACGAGAAATCAGAAACGATGACCCTGCATCCTACTGGGACCAAGAGATCGTCCAAGTGAAGAAATACGTCCTCAATTGCGGGTCAATTTCAGTCGACCTCTCTGATACCGTTGGATGACTCGCCACTTGCTTCACCAAGTAAATATAATCTTTCGGTTCTTGCTGAGGTAACAGCTCACACAATGCTTGATGGTGACTATGTGAATGAAGATGACACACCATTATTGGTCGTCCTTGGTAGAATGAAGAAAATAAATGTGATGTCGAGTACAAGTAAGGACCCGACAAAGGGTTAGTTGGATGACAAGGTATAGGGTGCTAAAACCTCCAATGATTTCGAAGAACAGGGTACTGAAACCCTTGACATGATGAATGAGAAGGGTACTAAAACCCTTGACATGATGAATGAGAAGGGTACTAAGACCCTTGGCATGATGAATGAGCAGGGTCCTGAAACCCTCAATGGTTTTGAAGGATAGGGTATTGAAACCCCTGGTGAGATATATGAGCAGGGCACTGAAACCCTTAATAACTTTGAGGAGTAGGGTACTTAAACCCCTGATAAGGTAAAAATGCAGGGCACTAATACTCTTAGTAATATTGATATTTGAGGTGTCGAAGCCCTTGATGATGTTACAATGTAGGAACAGAAAGGTGGCCAAGACAATTTTGATCTTGATAATCATGGCACATGTATGGAGTCGACTACTGAAAAGTTGATGCCTGAGGAGAACTCCACCCTCTGCTTGAACAATCATATAGAACTCAAACAACATGTTTATGGCTTGGAGGTGTTAAACCGAGCCATGAAGGAACAACATACAGAGGAGGAGAAAATGTGCAATTGGCAGGGGAGGTGAAGGAGCAGAAGAGATAAGTTAAGATATGGAAGTATCGGTTTCGAAGTGTTATGAGCATCTTAAGAAGGTGACCAAGAAACTTAAAAAGGTTCGAAATAGGAAGGCAAAAATAATGAAGGTAGGAATTAGTATACAAGTTCATAATTGAAGGGAGGCCCTTCTATTTTGGTTTTTCTTGCATCAGGTAAGGGTTGTGTAAGGACCCACAACAACTTAAGGAGGGGAGGATGTTGGCAGGCCAAATTGTTTCATTTTTAAACCCTTTTCCCTTCAAGTCCATCACCTTATACCTTTGTTTTAACCTTGCAAACTCCCTTATTCCTGCACTAGTCCAAGAACTGTATCCCTCCCTGCACCAACTTTATGTTTCATATTTAAGAGTTACGTGCTATGGGGTAAAATGCACAGGATGAAAAATACCCTCAAAGTCCTTCCCAGGACCTTCGACAGACTATAAGATTATCTGCAAAAGCTACCAATTACACACATGTTCATCTATCAAACATAAATTGACAGGGTATGGAAAGAGGATCACCTTTGGTTCCTTCTAGATTCACTTGGGGATCTCCGTGTGGCAAGAAGAACTCCTTCTAAGCCGGCTCCAAGACAATTCCTACACAAAGGACAAGGCAAACCAATCACATCATATGCTTCTAAAAACTAATGTAAGAATCCATAACAAACATGTATAAATGTATAACTTAACTACTCAACTCAACAAGCATCAGAATGAACAAATAAATGCACAATATCACCAACACTTTGGATTAGGGAACACAACTGCAGTTCTATATTCATAATGGAAGAGTGATTACAACAATCCATTGTATCAGCCTTCCTTACCCCTTCTTCCTCTCTCTCTCTCCTTCTTTCAGCTAGCTCCTTCAAGAATATGACAGTTCACAACAGCTCTATGGGCTATCCTTCCAAATGCTCTAACCTCTTTTTTCAATGGCCCTCTCGTTGCTTATGTAGCAATCGAATTAGGGCTGCCAAGCTCCATCTAGAGTTCATTAGGGCAAAAACCATGAACCTGCCTTGTTTACAAGTGGTGAGCCCCAGTATTGTAGCAATAATGCTACAACTCCTGAGGTTTCCTGTCTCTCATTTTATCAACCCGGTTGTTCGTACAAACTTGGAAGCGACGGTGCTGTATGCACAAGTACTAGACCTTGTCGCAGCTGTCACTTGGTCAGCTAGCACAAGTCTGTTAGGGCTCAAGCCAACTTCTATCGGCTCACAGAAGAAGCTTTATCAATGATGGACGAAAGCTAGCTCAAAGGAGACTAAGCTAATGGACAAAAATGAACTCGAAGTAATTCAATGCATGTAACCCTAGGAAACCCTAATTTAACTAGTCTAACCTCTATAACGCAATGAGGATGAGTAATACGTCTACCAATGCTGCTACTACTTCTATCAAGTGGGAATGCATGAATCTACACTACTGACATTACCAAGGACATGTTTTTATGCTTTTCCATTAAGTAGGTGGAGTGATTGTGTGTTGTTTACTTATTAGGGTTTGATTGTGCAGATTGGATGGAGAAGGAAGGAAAGCGTGGGGCAGGTTGGGAGGCTAAGTGAGGTCCCTATGGACCCTTGGCATCCATCCACGGAGGTTTCCCACATGCAGGAGCTCGGAAACCGCATGAAAGACCTTCTACAGGATGTCTGCAGGGGATTCTACAGGAAACTCAGGGTTTTCTACAGGATGTCTTTGAATTGCTACAGGATGGTTTACCGTGGAGGACTGAGGTGAGGAAAAGGTGATGGACGGGTAGGAAGGGATGTGAGAGGTAAGGATCAAGCTAATGATGGCTCAGGAATGGGAGGATGAGATGGAAGACAGGTGGAGGGAGCGTGTTGGAGTGATGGACGTGAAAGGTCAAGGAATGAGGCCAAGTGAGGATTAGGAGATGCTTAGGAAAGGGCAGAACGCTGTGTAAGGCAGAGAAACGTGGTTGTATGCAAGGTCAAAACAGAAGAGATGGCAATGAACGAGATGGAAGAGAGTGTAAATGAACCAAATGACCGAAACTGTTGATCAAACCAAGAAAGCATAAACCTACACTAAATATACCGTGATCTTATTTAACAGTGATCCAAAACGCAAGTAGAAGTACGTATGGGACTGTGGTGAAGAGTTGTGTGGTTGGGATAAATGACAAGGAAGCATCTAAATCCAAATCATAATTGTATCAACCAGTTTTGTGCGTATTTTTGGTGGTCTGCTACGTACTGCACCCCAATCTTCAAACGAGATGGCAGTGAGCCTTAACAAACGATTTTAATGGAGCTCTAATGAATAACATGCATCAACTGCTACGCTAAACAAATGAGAGGAATTGCATCATAACCAAAACCTATCTAACTCACAAGGGAATCGAATTGCAAGACTACCATTCACATTGCATGTGCAAATAAACTCAAAGTGCTGGAAAAAGAACTAGAAACAATACTACACAGAGGGGATCTATGGCTCTCAGGTTGGGCCCTAACCTGAGAGCTATAGTCTCCTAATGAAACTCAGGAATCGGTCACAAACTGTCCTCTTTATTCATGATTCAATGTCATGCCAAACTGGCTTACAGCAAAAAGGAAAACAAACTGAACTGATTCCAAAATGATAAGATAGCCCAAAAGATTCAACAACCTATCTAAGGCTACGACCTCCATATTTATACAAAAAAGATGATGATCCGCCAAGTAGCCTTGATTCTAGGAGCTCGGCTGCCCATTGATGTTAAACTGCGTATTTGTGAGGCAGTCAACAATTGATGACTGCTGTTCCTTTAGGACAGCTGGCTACTTCGGAGGCTCGGAGGGGAGATTGATTGGAGCTCGGAGTTCTCGGTGGGAGTCACGAGGAATGTCCTAGTACTGTGGACATCCTTCCACAAAATCAGCAGTGCCACCTTATGTCTCCTTACTCCTTCTACGTTGTCCTTTGTTCCCCTTTTTCCATGCCAAAACCTGGAATCACAATGCATTAGTCACGTGGATAAAGTGTCTATCCTTCCTCCTACAAACAACACGAAATAACTAAGAAATGCATGCATAAGCAAATAAAGATGAATGGTTTGAGCAAGTAAAGCAGGCCAAAATGAGCCCGAATTGTACCAAAATTGGGGCTCATCATCACCCCCCAGCTGAAACATTTGCTCATCCTTGAGCAACTCAGTCCAAGTCCTCGTCTTTCATTGCCCTTACTGCTTCGCTGGCATCCCAAGGTTCAGTGGTAGTGTCTTCCCTGCGGGTATGAAATCCTGCTGTCCTGTCCACCTCTGCCCATTGCTGTCCTTCAATTGCCTTTGAATTTCCCTCAGTTAGGCCCAGCAGTAGGGGAGGGCTGAGTTTAAGGCCAATCCAATTGGCCTGGAGGCTCTGCACAGATTTCTTGTAGAGGGCAACCCTGGCCAAAGCTTCCCTCATCCGGATGGGTCTGTGATATTCTCGGATCTGTAGGCTGTGGCCAATGGTATTCCACCTGCGCTGACAAGCATGAGCAGCATTGTCCCCCAACAACCTTTCCATATCCTCATAGTGGGCGATAGCTTGAGCTTGTTTGTCCATCCACCTGAGGGAAGCTGTGGGGTCTGTGGCTAATTGCTTATGTGTCGAGATGAGGGTCACCGGATCTTCAATTTCTGGTCTAATGAGCAGTGGCTCCTTTGCTTCTTTGTTCATGATCAATTTGGCCTCGTTCGCTCTTTGGTCCTCATGGTTTAACCACGAGGCCAATGCCATTAATTGTAGGTCACCCAAGGCAATGTTGGGATCCCACGAGACCTCATTAGGCAGGGCCAAATTGTGAAGGTAGAACTCTGCCAATTTGGCTCTGTCCTCTGCTGAGCTCGTACTGCATAACTCGAAGAACTGGTGTGGACTTTGAATTATCATACCTCGTTGTGCCAGGGTGTTCATTTGGAACTGCAGCCACTGATCCTTTAAAAACAACCTGTAGGATCTTGCAGGTGCCCTGCACTGAATTGCCTCTATGGCCCAGCTGGCCATGCAAGCCAGCTGTGTGTCTTTCTGCTGTAGCTGCTCCCTGAGTGCTTGCTCTGCAATTGTTGCTTGCTGTTTTTCTTCCTGTAGCTGCACTATGGCCTCCTCAAGGCTGGAGGGCACCTCCTTCGTGCTTGGCTGGTCTTGCTCGACATCCTTGGAAGATGTTGATGCTCCTGCCTTCAGCTCCTTCAGTTGCAAGCTTAGTCTTTGGTTTTCTTCCTGTAGGAACGTCTGCTGGCAATTGGCCACATGTTTGGCCATTGCAAACTCGCTCCTCACTTCTCTGAGCTGTGCTTGTAGAGGCCCTATGTCCGCCACGCCTTTAGACTTGGCGATTTGCATCCAGGTATGAGACCGGACCTTCTCTTCTTCCAACGCAATAAACAAAGGAATAGTGAATTTTTGCGGGATGATTTTTCCCGCCTCCAAGAAATTATAATAAGAATTTAAATTGGGTGAAGGGGTAGGTTCAGGGATATGCTCTTTCCCTTGCTCTTCTTCTTCCTCCCCTTGAGGTTCGAGCTCATCCTTTTGAGGTGATGAGGGTCCCTCCTTTTCTTTCTGCTCTGTTTCCTGTAGACGGTTTAGTGTTTCCTGTAGTACCTCCTGGGCGTGCTGCAGCCGTGTCTTCTCATCCATCAGGTCCATTCGATCCTTCCATGTACTCTTCTTCGGGCTCCCCTTTTCATAGGTAACTGTGATTTTGGAGGGGGACCTCTCACTAGAAGAAGTAGGTGATCGTTCCATAGAAGAAATGGGTGACTGCACTTTTGGAGAAACGGGTGACTGATCTGTGGGAGATGACTGAGTTGTTGGAGAATCGGGTGTTTGAATGGTTGGAGAAGTGGGTGACTTGAACGGTTGGGGAAGCGGGTGTCTGTGATTTGGGAGAACCGGGGCTGTCCTTGATGATGATTGGGCTTTTGGAGGGTGGCTGCGGTTTCCCGGTCTTAATCCTTGTGCTTCTTCGACATTTAAAATAGAGAGGAGGATCTCTCTTTCTCTTCCCCTTTTGCACAGGTGGCGTACTGAGGCCAGCTAATACAGCCGCTGCCTCTCTAGCCAGGATGTCTACCTTCTTCTCCTTTGACTGTGTTTTGGCCTGGCTTCCTGTAGGAACTGTCCTCGGGCTTCCTGTAGAAACCGTCTTTGGACTTCCTGTAGGAGCCTGTTTGACTTTCCCTGTAGGGACAGGGGTCTTATTCTTCGTTTGCTTTGCTGCCGTGGTCTTTTCTTTTGGTTTGCTGACGGGTGCTAGAGGTGTGGCTGGGCTGACATGGCCTGCTCCAGCTTTGTCGTTTCTGTTCTTCGTCCTCAACTCCCTTGCTGACTGGATGGGAGAGTCAACCTTTTCCTTGGCACCCTTTTCTTTAGTTTGCTCCTTCTGCACAGTGGTCGGGGCCCTGGAGCGAGCGTCTTCCTTTACAACAGTCGGGGTACTGGAGCGAGCATCCTTCTTTCCCTTGGTTACAGTTTCATGCTCTTCTCCACTGGACGCTCTGGTTTCTTTCAGCAATGACTTCACGTCCCCTTCTCGAGTAAGATTTCGAAAAGATTCCCACGAGAGGGGGACCTTGTAGGAATGCAATGCATCCTCTACCAGTAACTTAATTAACCCATGGTGGGCCACCTGCTCTGGAATGCCATCCTTCAGCTTGGTGGCGCATTCTGTCAATGATTGCAGCAAGAAATAGGGAAGGCCCAATTTCTGTTCTACAGGAAGATTGACCTTGTAGCGTAATTCGGTGAGCAGTCTGAAATGGTATGCATTTACGATGCTGTGGAGACCTTCACAGGTAATATACCTCATGATTTGCAGGCTGACTTCATTCCAAGGTGGTGTCAAGCTGACCCTGCGCACTCCATTCTTGTCTTCAGAGAATTCCTCGTTTGGTGGGAAGAATTCCTTCTTCGCCTGCTGATTCTGCTTCCGCTCATCCTTGTTCCACGGAAGACCCATGGGGAGTTCTGTAATTCTGCTGATAGACGTGGGTGTTACTTTGAGGCTCAATCCCCTGAATTTGACCATAGCCAGGACGTCGGATTTTGGCTTCAAGCCCCGTAGGAACTCTTCTGCCACATCGTCGTCGTATCCTTGCAACTTCTCACAGAAAGGCATCCACTGTGCCTGTGTAAAGATGTCAACCACGGCCTGGTTTTCTCTCATTATGGCTATGTCAGTGGGCTCTCGTCTAATGAACCCCCCAGGCATGATGAACCAGTGGTCTGGGCTACAGGGGATGAATTATGGGCAGAATGCAGTTAAACGAACAGAGCACGCGAATACTACTGCTGAATTATAGCACTACCCTGTAGGAGCGATAGTATGGCGTGACAGTTCAATGATTTTTATGACCCGACTGTAAAACACGACCTTGCCACCTTTGAAAACCAATTACGAGGAAGTTTTCAGAGTTACCTCCTTTCTGCCACCTTTTTGTGTCGTCTTCACTTTCCTGTAGAAGCCGCGTTCCTGTAGAGGCTGCTCCTGTAGACTGTACGCAAGCTTCAGCGAAAAAGATTGTTGGTCGGGAGAGGTGTATGATCAGAGTTCAGTTAGCCGATAGCTTGGCGTATGAACATGCAGAGGCAGACAGAGAGCTCTTTGAGTTGTGAGGTGAAGGTGGCAGGGATATTTAATTGAGCGAGCCGATTAGATTTTGAATCGGCGCAGTTCATGGCGCGGGGGTGAGCTGTCCCTGCCGGACCGTTGGATGATGTCACTCAATCATTCCTCTGCAGCCCCCCTTACCACTGCATTCATTCTCGTAGATATGCCGCCGCCATATTCGGTTAAGCTCGGCTGCACGGTTGATGGGCTCGACTCCCACGTGTGCTTTTGCTGTTGTGGCTGCCACCTCATCCAGTACCCATCCTTTCACTAACCGATGTGGCTAGTCACTGGCCTTACGACCGCTCAGTCATTCATCTCTACGCCATGCAAAACAAATCGAAGCTAATCATGCAATTTGATTGAAGGAAGGGTTCGAGCACTTACCTGCGTGCGTTCTGCAACGGATTACCAGTTCTTGAACGTTGGATCGCCCTGCGCCACACATTCCCGTCGGCTTTAGGATTTATGACGTGTGCTCCCGGGTGCTGGCGGCTGAATGACTGTCTTGTAATCATGCGTCGGTATCTTTTTTAAGATAGCGGTGCCGTGGACAATTTTTACTCGAGCAAGTTGGACTGCTGCAGGATCCCCACGAGGGGTCCTGTCACAGTTCTCCCATCTCGTGTATATGCTGTAGGCTGGCGGCTCTGGTGTCTTCGTCCACGATCTCGTCACCTTCGATACATAACGTTGGCGTGGTATGGTTCTCGGTGCCCGATTTCCTTTGACAGTCGTTTCCTTATGAGAACTGACAATTTGTTGCTCTTCTATAGGTATCTTGGCTTGCATGGCGACAAGGAGGGTGTGAGCTGATAAGGGAGGTGTTCAGAGAAGCTATAAGTTGCATGC
>APFE030689753.1:57617-79504 GCA_000404065.3 Pinus taeda | reverse complement strand
CGGGCGAGTCGTTCGGGCAAGTGAAAAATGCTAAGTTGTGACCCGAGGTTGGCTTTTTGCATGTTCGTGCAGCTCGTTTGCCCGGGTCTCCCTTGTCGGTTCGTTTCGTTCATTCGGGCGCACATGCAAAATCGTTCGGGCGGGTCGTTTGAGGGCGCCCGTGTAAACTCGTTCGGGCGAGTCGTTCGGGCGGTTCGTTCGGGCGAGTCAAAAATGCTGAGTTGTGACCCGAGGTTGGCTTTGTGTCTGTTCGTGCAGCTCGTTTGCCCGGGTCTCCCTTGTCGGTTCGTTTCGGTCTTTCGGGCGCATATGCAAAATCGTTCGGGCGGGTTACGACCTACACTAAGATTTCCAAATATCAACTAAACATATTTGTGAAGAGAATTGAGAAAATTCTAGAAGCCATGCTATATCTTACCATGTGAAGATACAAAATCTTGGCCCTTGTTGATCATAGACTTATTGGGCAACTCACTAGGATTTGGCTCTTTCACAAAATTATGAAAACTTGTTTGAAGAATACCTATAAGCCTCATATCAAAAGACACAATGTTGTTGATCTCGTTTCCCGTCAACGATAAATGTCAACATCCTAGGGACTTTTATATATTCTATGGTGTTTTTATAGAGGTGATACTCCTCTTTCACACACTCACATTTTCTGATTAACTCAAAAATGTGGAATTAAACATTCAACATATTCACCTTTGAGTGGACCATGTGATTTTAAAGAAAATAAATAAAAACAAAAAGAAGTAAATACTATCTAATTAAGTCATTCCATGGCACATATCCATTCACATATCATGAGGGAGACACATTTGAAACAAATACATAGACAAAAAATAAAGAAATTGCACATTATGAAAAGTTAATACATAGTAATAATTAGTAATTATTTATGGGTGCTTTGAGAAACCTTAATGCCAATTGAAAAACTTTCTTCTAAGTATAATGGATACCCCCTTCAAAGTAGGGTTGCAATCCATTCTCAATACTAAAGGTCTAGCTTTTGAAACCATGGTTACTACCTACACTAAGATTTCCAAATATCAACTAAACATATTTGTGAAGAGAATTGAGAAAATTCTAGAAGCCATGGTATATCCTACCATGTGAAGATACAAAATCTTGGCCCTTGTTGATCATAGACTTATTGGGCAACTCACTAGAATTTGGCTCTTTCACAAAATTATGAAAACTTGTTTGAAGAATACCTATAAGCCTCATATCAAAAGACACAATGTTGTTGATCTCGTTTCCCGTCAACGATAAAATTCAACATCCTAGGGACTTTTATATATTCTATGGTGTTTTTATAGAGGTGATACTCCTCTTTCACACACTCACATTTTCTGATTAACTCAATAATGTGGAATTAAACATTCAACATATTCACCTTTGAGTGGACCATGTGATTTTAAAGAAAATAAATAATAAAAAAAAGAAGTAAATACTATCTAATTAAGTCATTCCATGGCACATATCCATTCACATATCATGAGGGAGACACATTTGAAACAAATACATAGACAAAAAGTAAAGAAATGGTCCAAATATTTTAAAGAGCTCTAAAATGATTTCATTCAATATCATAAACAATCATAGGAGAACATTCATGAGATTTCAATGCTTAATTAAAAGTATACGAAACCACAAATTCCATGCGCTCTTGGAAATAGCTCTCTATAAGAGTCAAAAAGATATTACAAACTTTAAGTTCAAATAGAGCAAGTGTGTAAAGTACTCTACAAAATTCCTAATACTTAAATGTAAATTGAATGCATTCATCCTTAAGGGACTAGAATGGAACTCGAATGGGACTCTTGAGGAACAATAAATGGTATATATTAAGCTAGAAGAAAGCAAAAGGAATGCAGACAGAATTACAAATGTATAACAAACTTTACAAAGTTGGATGATTTAAGACTAGGGAGAAATAAATGGGAATTGCTTCAAATAAAATATAGAACACTCACAAAATTGCAGAAGGATGACCGACTTAATGAATTATCTATCCCTTATAGCATCAAATGTTGGAGTATACATTAGTCTTTGCATATTTGTTAATCTAACCAATGGGGAAGTTATTCAGGATTAACAATTTCATTTAAATATTTTCTAAGCCATTCTTTAATATAATCCATAGGAAGGACGATTATGTCGTGTCTTACATCTAATGCAAAAGTATGCTCATATGTTTCTTTTGTATTTGAACATAATTGATTGATGACTGATAGTTGGTCTTCATTCTCATTATTATATGTAACTAACCATTTTTTTATTTCTTCCTTCAAAGAATTTGTTAAGTTGTCGAACTCATTACCCCATAATGTCTTAATAACTTCCAATTCTTGTAGCACATCTTTTGGAACTAACATGGAGTCTGTAATCATTCTTGACCCTTGAATATCTTCAACAACTTTAATACATTTAAAGAAACTATTGCTTCGTTAGTCATTAATCTTTGTACACTCAAAAATAGCATCCTTTAACATTTTGATTCTAGCATATAATCTTGCCTTTATCTATTTTATTTGCTCCCCATTTGAAATCCCTTGTTGGGTTTTTTGAAAGTCATTAAGGGTAGAAATTCTAGTAATAAATATCATTAAATCACTATGAGCAAAGTGTTAATCATGTTCCAAGTACTTTAGCAAATAATTTGTAAAAGAAGAAATCTTTGAGAGAGCTTTCTTAAATTTAGAAATAGCTCCCATGTGTGTTCAGTAACTATTAGTCACATATTGATATTGTCTATGACTTAAGTCCTAATTTCATTGAATGGTTTTATTGCATTCATAATTCTATTTAGTGTATTAAGCGTGACTGTTGGTACAAGTTCTAGGTTTGGGATAGCTAAAGGGTGCATAAATGAAGGTCTATGGCTGAGAGATTCTTCAAGTTCATTGATCTTCCTCTTTAATCACATGTTCTCAATTTCTTGCACTATGTCAAAATGTGTAAGCGTGTCCCTTTTAGTCATATGTAATTTAAGAAGTCTAGTAGGTCCAACTCCTAAGACATCTACTTTCGACTTTCATTTCTTTGTCACCTTCTTGTTCCTAATATGCACCTTCTCAATTTGTAACTTCATACTAGCCTTATCATAATGAGTATTATGCATAGTAATAATTGTTCTTAAAAAATGGTTGGCTCCTATATAGTTAATTATTCTACTATTCTTTGAATTTCTACTAGACATAGTGCTACCCAATCGAGGACTACAATAATATTTACTTTCATGTCGGTGAGCCCTTCTGCTTGTTTTGACTATTTCTTACTAGAACTTATATTACTTCTTGATGAGGTAACCATGGTATGGGATTTATCCAAACTACCATGATGGGGTGGTTCTTCACCATCATCTCCATTAGAGCATCATTCATTACTCTCTCCACAGGTTATAATTATCTCTTTTTCTTAGGGCCTAGGGAGGGACTCCGACGAGTTTGTGGGGCTTATAAGGGTTATACACTTGTAGGGTTCTTCCCTCTTTCCTTGATTTTGGTATTCTATTCTAAAGTGGAATTAACTTTTGTGATTAAATCATCATTTATTCTCTTGGAAGAATTTTCTTGTAAAATTCGAGTTCTTCACACTAATTAAGACAAGGAATGACTTTTGATTTTATAAATTCAAGTTCATCTCATCATTATAATATCTTAGTTTTATTCTTCCTCATATTTCTTTATCACGACAAAACTTTGCATTAAATATTATGTCATTTTAGCTTGAGCAAAAAGTGACTTTGAATAAAGTGAAAAATAATTTTAAGAAACCTCTTACTTTCATAATACTTATCCATATATATAATATACATAATCATATCCATAATTTTAATAACAAAAAAAACTTGTTTAGTTTTATAATAAAATAAGATTTATTAAATATTAATATTTTAAATATTAATTTTTATATTAATCAAAAAGTATTTATTATATTTTTTCCAACCCATGGCTTAAATATAATTTACAAAAAATTAAATAAACTTTCTATAAAAATATTTTATTAATTAAAAATAAATAATATACAAAATTTCTAAATAAACTTTTTATAAAAAAATTATAACTTTTATACCTTCACTTTATTATTTAAAAATAAATTTAAAGTAGGAACTATATCTCAACTAATAACAACATCTTTTAATTGTAATTCTTATATTTTAGTTTTTGGAAAGAATTAATATTTAACGTAATTAATCATTATTTATAAGTGAGTTAGGGCATAGTTTTAGTCTTATCAAATATTATGAATTCTAAATAATTGAATTTATTTGTAACGATGATGTAATGATGCTAAGATTAAGATTATTTGGAACAAAACTTCTGTTATAACTTTGCACATTGATATTGTTTATTTTTATGGCCAAAATAAGAGATATTTTAGGGGTTTCAAATTTTTAGAATTTTTTGAATACCAATTTATAAGAGCGTAATCGTTATCCTCGCTAACAATTCCGATTCAAAGTCATTGGGCTCTTCTTGTTCTACACTATATTGCTGTGTTAAATTTGTCCAAAACTGACAAAATTAAAGATAAACACGGGATTTCTGGTACGTATTTTACTGTTATTCAATTGTTGTTGTATTGTAAAACTAGACTAGACATTGGTTTTATTCCGTACATGCGTAAATTGTAAGTTCATAGACATATTTTAACATGGAAAAAGCAATAACAATGTCATCACTGTCACTTTTTGTCAGGAATTTCTGGTTGGACTTTGGCTAACTTGTTTTCAAGAATTTTCACTGTGAAAGTGTTATTGAAAATGAATTTAGTACCATCTAGAATTTCTGGAGTACTAAAATCTTGATGCTAGATTTTCAAATTTTCTCAAAATCATAAAAAGAAAAAGAAAAAATCTATTATTTTTGGAGCAAAATTGTTACAAGTTTACACTAAGCTATTTTTAAAACAATGTCATCTCATAATTTTTAATATTGAAAAGAGCTGAATATGAACGAAATGTATGGAGGCGATATATTTCATGTGGCAAACCCTACTGTCTATCTTTCTGCGTATATACCCCATGTCGGCAAACATTGAAAACCATACTCAGTCGCCCATCGTTTTTATCGGGTTATAGGAACAGCTTAATCCGCTTTGAAAAGTCACCATGCCTCCATTGATTTCGAGAGAAACGAACATCTTTTAAGGATCTGTAGAAGTTTGAAGAAAACGTACCACTCAAGGAACCGTTCGGAACTTGGCCCACAAAACTCCAAAATCACTGATTACCAAATATTTATTTGAAGAGTCAATAAGATACTTTGGACCATTCAAAATCCAAAATAACGGCCCCCTAAATGCTTAGCATCTCAGAAGGCAAAACCAAAACAGCTGGTCAAAACGCTTTGATTTCTTTTCCGTTTTCCAATCAGCAAATAGCAACGCAGTCAAAGAGCCAGTCCTAGTATAGAAAGGCCAATAAAATTAGTTTTATCACTCGAAATAATACTCTTCGATAAAGCTTTCTTGCTACTTTTACACTATGGACATACTGCTGGAAGATCGATGCCTCTATGAAGTCCATTTCCTGTGGTCGGCCTAAAAGGTCATACATGTGTTCGCTGACGAATCATCCAGGTTCTTTCCGTTGTAGTCTCCATAGAAATAGTAATAAATCCTCCTCTTCTACTATGATGGCGCTGCAGACACAGGCCAACACCAACACAAACGTGAAACTTTGGATGAAAGAGAGCATGCCGTCCGATAACAAGGCGCAACAAGATATTTCAAAACAAAGCGGGAAATCAAATTTGAAATTCAAATGGCCTTCCCGAGTGAGGAAGATAAATGGGAATCTGGAATAATAAATTAGACGTACTGTCATTACGTGCAAACGATATCGAGGCGTCGGCGGATCAATACTTCATCTGCCCTTCATCGGCGGCATACTTCATCAATACGATGTGACTGGAACTGCAAGGTTGGCGGCGGGCAGGGTCGCAAGGTTGGCGGCGGGCAGGGTCCCCAGGGGCTTTTCACTGGGCAGCCGGAAAGGTATGGTCCATGCCGTCGCCGGGCTCTGTGAGACTCTGACAAAGGTACCCTCCATAGCATTAACTTTGCTATGGAGGTGGAAATAGGAATTGCCGTACAACGAATGTATCTGTTTGAAATCTTGTTTTGGTGGTGGGCCTGGTGGTTTGGGCCTGGTGGTTTGGTAGTTTATTTGTCGTGTTGTGGTTGTTGGTCATTTGGTAATAATTACACGACAACACAATATACACGTGTTGTCGTGTAATAATTAAAAAATCACCCCACAAATTCCATCCCTCGAATTACCCCCTAATTCTATATATATTTTTATGTAAAACTTCAGGAAGCTCCTCTATGCGCAAACATGTACCGTCACGGACACTAAATGCAAGATAAATTCAAGATACCAGGAAGAGCCTGTGGAGTGTGAAAATGACGATCCAGTTGGGTTCTGACCCCGCAGTTCAGAGACGCTTTGAGTTCTTTGTTAAACTCGCCAGTACTGCTCTTCTTCTCCTTGCATTGGTGACGACATGGACCTTCTTCTCCAGGAGGAGAAAATTGACGTTGCCTCCGGGACCGTTTCCATTTCCAATTATTGGAAACCTTCACTTGATGGGACAGCTTCCACACAGAGCGTTAGCAGAGCTTTGTCTCAAATACGGGCCACTCATGTCTCTACGCCTCGGTTCCGCCCTCACCTTAGTCGTCTCCTCTCCAGATATGGCCAAGGAATTCCTCAAGACTCATGATCTGTTTTTCGCCAGCAGACCTACATCCATCGCCACTAAGTACTTGTGGTACAATTCCTCTGACATCACATTTTCTCCGTATGGCCGCTACTGGAGGCAAATGCGTAAACTTTGCGTCTTACAGTTGCTGAGCTCAAGACGAATAGATTCCTTTCGCTTTATAAGAGAAGAGGAAGTCTCTGCTATGATTCGCTCTATTAATATTTCATATCATGAAGGGTTTTCGCCAGTGAACATTAGCAAGGCTGTGTCAGCCCTTGCGATTGATATAATCTGCAGGATTGCCTTCAGTAGAAAGTATTCTGACCAGCAGTTAATGGGCAGTAAAGGGATCCACTCAATGATCAAGGAAACGTTTGTGTTAGCAGGGTCTTTCAACATCGGAGATTACATACCATACTTGGCGTGGATGGATCTTCAAGGTCTCAACCGTCGTTTGAAGAACATACACAAGGCACAAGACAACTTGTTAGAGAAGATACTAGAGGATCACTTTTCGCAGAATAAGCCCAACGCCATGCCAGATCTCGTGGATGTTTTGTTGGAAGCCTCAGCTGACAAAAATTTAGGGTTCCAAATATCGCGAAACAATATAAAATCCGTACTCTATGTATATTATTTATTGGCGCACACAAGCGTTTATCGATTCTCTGCCTATTTAGAGTTCAATGGCTTTGCATAAAATATAATAATCGTGATATTGATTTGGGTGTGTTTGATTGGCAGGATATCTTGTCCGCTGGCTCCGATACTTCGTCTGTAACCATAGAGTGGGCAATGTCCGAATTGCTGAGAAACCCGCCAGTTCTGAGGAAGCTTCAGGACGAGCTGGAACGCGTAGTTGGAATGGGGCGTATGGTACAAGAATCTGATCTGCCTAGTCTCGTTTATTTACAAGCTGTGGTCAAAGAAACGCTTAGACTCCACCCGCCGGGGCCTTTATCGCTTCCCCACATATCAATGGAAAGGTGCAATCTGTTGGGCTATGAAATCCCCAGCGTGACTCACCTTCTGGTGAACATCTGGGCAATTGGAAGGGACCCGAAGTTATGGGGGGAGGATGCTGAAAGTTTCAAGCCGGAAAAATTCATTGAAGCCAGCTTCCTAGATACAAAAGTAGAAAATTTTGAATGGATTCCGTTCGGAGAAGGCCGGAGACGATGCCCGGGACAGCAATTGGGACTGATTGTTGTAGAGTTTGCGGTGGCGCAGCTGTTGCACTGTTTCAACTGGAGGATCCCCGATGATATGAATAAAGAGAAATTGGACATGTCTGAAAAGCATCACGGAATTACAGTATCAAGAGCACATGAACTGTTTGCTGTTCCATCTCCTCGCCTTCCCGTGACTGTAACAATATAGATATATTTGTATTCCTAGTTGATTACTTTAATACAAATAGAGTAGAATAGATGTGAATACAAATAGAATAGATGTGGAGAGCCAGCGGAAATAAAAGCATATGAGATTTCCAACTCTAATAAAATGGGAAACCTGTCGTTCTAGATGTTATTAGGAGGACACTACCTAGAAGATAGTTTTAATGAGAAGCTTTTTGTTCTTGTATATGTAAAGTATTGAATGTATGTAAATAAATGTTATACCTTTTCATAAAGGTAGTAGATGTTATTAGGATGACACTACCTAGGAAAATAGCTTTAATGAGAAGTTTTCTATTGTTGTATATGTAAAGCATTGAATGTATGTAAATAAATGTTATAGTTTTTATAAAACACTAAGGAGAGTGCTTTATAGTGTGTAAACTTTTTTGTATTTTCAGGTTCTTTCACATTAGGGATTATAGTAATCAATTTTTTAGTGATCAGTGATGTAGTTTGCACGGATATCAAAAATATTTTAGAAATTTTAAGCTAAAGTTTCAAAAAACATATAATTCTTCAGGATTATCTGATAATTTTAATCAAAGTCTAACTAAAGTCCTCTAATTAGAGGTCTTTTTTGCCCATAGTTTGAGGCACCCAAGCAACACCAAACCATATTAGCTTAGATTAGTTTAAAACTAGTATATATAATACATTATCAACTAGTTTTACTCCTGAGTTAAGTAATGCTAGAATTACTTCACTGTAATGTTTAACTCCATGGATTTTCCATTCATTCCATCTTTGTGTTTATGAAATATGGGCCTAATAACATTTGCTTTGTAATGTTTAACTCCATGGATTTTCCATTCTTTCCATCTTTGTGTTTATGACATATGGGTCTAATAACCTTTGCTTTGTAATGTTTAACTCCATGGATTTTCCATTCTTTCCATCTTTGTGTTTATGACATATGGGCTTGATAACCTTTGTTTTAGCATTGCATAAAGCATAGCTGCTTCCTGCAAATAAAATTCATATCCTCCCTTGATAAAATCAGTACTCTATCTATGTTTTGTTCTTTGTGTGCTTGACTCTCTCTGTTTTGTTGGTCTTCCTTTGGTAACTTTTGTCGCATGTTCTCAGGGGAGTGGAGAGCTGCATGTAGATGTAATTCATACATATTTAGGGTCCCTATCCTTCCTTGATCCTTCTCACCTCATTACGGGCGCCTCCCAGGCTACTCTCTATCTTGATTTCTTGGAGCAGCTAAGAAGTTGCTCAATCTATTTTTGAAGTAAATCCATTGGGATTTCCCTCCTCCAATAGCAGTTGTACAGGGGAATGCCCATGATTCTTAGATAGAATTTTATGGTGAAAAAGGTCAGTCTTACTTGCTGATATGGTTTGATGTTTACCACTTCACCTTAGTTTATTGAGTTGAGAGAGTGTTGCTGCCAGCCAACGAGGAAGAGGCAGGCTAGGCCTACTAGTGATGAGACTCTTGGCAATGACTCCTGGCAATCAACAACCTCATGTTAAATGCCAAACGCAACTTTGGTTGCATGTTCCCAGGGGACTAGATAGTTGCCTGTAGATGTAATTCATACATATACAAATATGTTAGAATGAATTAAGGCAAAAGTCTTTTCTATCTCAGACCTGCAAATAAAAGACCTATAACATGTATAATAAGTCTTCTGCTACTTGCAAATAAAAGAGACATAACAATTATCGATTATGACGAGGGAGTTGTTTCATAAAAACTATTGACAAAACTATTGCTAAGTGAATTATATCGCTTGCATTTTTGCATTAATGCAAATTTAGTTGAATTATATCACTTTCATCTTTGCATCAAAACTAGTTGAGATGAGTTAGTATAACAGTTCAGTTGATATATATCAAATTTGATTAGTATAACAGTTCAGTTGATATATATCAAATTTGATCAATTTTTTTTTATTTAGAAATAGAGATACAATTTTTTTTAACTTCTTGTTAATTTCTCTATTAAAGAGCATATGCTATTTCTATGCTTTTAAATTCCCATGAGCTATTCTTTGTTTTTAAATTTCCATGAAATTCCAGTTATACACCATTTATTTGTAATCCAAATAAGTGATTTCCTTATAATCCAATCCAGTGTAGGTCTGGGCCCGATCCCGGTCCCTTTACATCACTATATCAAATGCAACTACGGGTGATGACCTTGGTTATCACTATAAAACCACAAAGGATGCATGAAAAAGTGCTCAAACAAGCTATCAATCTAGAATTGGTCCATTCACTCATTATAGAATCGAAATTTAATCTCTATTTTGATCTGGTATGAGGGTTATAGAAGGAAGGGATGGGATTTCTTGTCCCTTCACTGGTAATGACAGCCTCCTTGGCGTAGTTTCCCAGCCTGGTAAGTATTCCTATCGTTTCCACCTACATAAATATATGTGCAATTACTAAGGAGACTTTATCATAAAGCTTATTGCTAAGATCTCTCACTCAATCCTTTAATAAAAATCTACCCCAATGCTTTGCCTCAGGATTTTTCATAAACAAAACTTTGTGTGCAAAGCATGTATTTCAATTATTATATTGTGGTCTTTAATATCTAAACACTGTTAGAGTGTTGTGTAGAGCTGTGGGCCACATAAAGAAGTTGCAAGCAAGGAATTGAAAGGGTGAGGAAAGAGTAGGTGCCACTGTCATATTGAAGCCACCAAGGGACAAAGTTGCGGCTCTTTTAAGAGAACAAAAATCAAATGTTGCAATCTAAAGTGTGATCCACTACTTTTTTATTTAAAGATAGCCAAAGGTTCAAATTCGACATTCCAGAATTGAGATAACAACAGAGAAGAAGGGCCAAATACAGAGGATATATTGAATCTATAGACAAAGAGCACCAAATCTTTCATTGAAGTAAAACCTTGCAAACCACATATTTTCAGGAAGAAGAAATGCAATTGCCTAATTGTATCAGATAATGTTATGCTTATCATTTGAAATCAATATTAATTGGATTCTCTACATGTAAAAGGTAGTATTCAAGGTTTATCATCTGTAAAAGATAAGGTTGGGGCTCTATTACTGCATTAGAACCATATATTACTACCACTTAACCCTCATAATTCACAGAAGGATAATTTAAAGACTAAAACATGAGAACCTGCTACACGACTAAATTTGAGTACCTGTTCCTTGGATTTCCTCGGTCAGGTTTCTTCTCTTTCTGATTTTATAATTTGCAAACTTCTCAAAGTTGTTCCTAAAAAGACCTGCCAGTTTGAGCAACATTTCTTTGTATGCAGTCCAATTAGGGCACTACAACCACACCATACAACATGGAATCATCTCCAAGGATTACAATATGGAGCAAAAATACAAACACACCAGACAACACCAAATCAATTCATTAGGAACAAAAATGGTGAGTAAGAAACTTACTATATTTTCTGGATGAAGAATCTTAGAGGGGATGCCATCAATTGAATTTGGAATTTCCATTCTAAATGCATCGACCCTGGTTCATAAATCCTGACTACCAATTCTGGAATGGGCTCTACTACAACTGAGTCGAACAAAGTGGAAGCAAAACGAGGAGGAAAATGAGACAAGTGGAACCTGTAGTACATGAAAGTGTTTTGTCGTGCTGCAATCTTAGGGGAGAGATGTATAATTTTTTGTAGGGACCAGTAATTGATATAGCATTGGTCCCTCCAAACTACCAAAAATTGAGAGGTATGCAACGAATATTAAAAAAACAAAAAATTACATTAAGTGCAAATATGTTTTAATTTATGTCCAAATTTTCTAAGTGCATTGACTGGGCCCACATTTGTCCATAATAATATCTTAATACTTAAGAGTACAAATCATATTAACCCAACTAGAAAATAGATAAAACCATAAATCCTCCCAAAATGGTCTATTCCAGAAGTACAAAGTAGCAATCACTTGAACCCCCACTCATTAGAACTGAAGCTATGTAGTCCAAATAAATATCCATACCTGCACATATAAAAGTGAATGTATGTCATCCATAACTGCTATGTTGTTCCACTTTTAAACCCACTGTGTTCAATAAATGACACCCAACCCAATAACTTCAATAAATGACACCCAACCCAATAACTTCAATAAATGACATCCAAACCATTCTATTTCTCATTAAAACAGATCAAAGCACATGTTCAATAAATGACACTCAACCCAATAAATTCAATAAATGACACCCAACCCATTCTATTTTTCATTAAAATAGATCAAAGCACATGGATCAACAAATAACAAATTCCCAACCATTGGATCACATCCAAGTAAATGCAGATCACACATTAAAAATGAAGTCATTGCAATGCATGTCCATCCTTACCACCAATTAAATTCAAGTGCAAAAAACTATAAAAGAAGTTCAACCACTTTTGAAATTGCATGTTATGCATTCAAACTATCCATTAGCCTTGAAGACAAACCACCATAGAACATTTGACAGTATATCTAGGTCAGTGATTTCAATTGCAACACATTTTACTTACAGTTCTATTTTCATTTCTCATAGTTTTTTATTTCAGTTCTTACATTTTCATTTTCATGAAAATATATATTTTATCTATTTTTCTATATTTTGAAAAAAAACAAAACCTATGAGACATTAGTCTTGTGCTGAATATTTGAATGAAATGTTATGTCTTCCTTATAAAATTATGAAGTATTACAATTAGATTGAACTTGGTGAATTAATGTGCTCATCATTCCCTTCATTATGTTCTCAAGTTGGTTATGGTAACTCAGACCATTACTGTTGGCAGAGGCTAGAATATATGAAAACACCAAGAAAAGCCTACAATACTAACACTAGCAATCGTAGATCAAATCATGCAGGAGAAAATTCTACGCTATGGCAGTTAGTCATCCCTCACACAAAATATTTTATATAGATAGGAAGAATCGAAAGTCACTCCCTTGACTCTAAGCAGCTAAGATATCTAACGAAAGTCTTTTCCTCGTGTATCTCTACACTCCTTCAATCTCTGTCTTCAAACAACTCATCTTTGCAAGCCATTTCTCAGTCAATTGAAAATCATATATCCATATCACATATTTGCAATAGTCCACAATACCCATAGGATCTCTATCATCCACTTATGCACTAAAAGCATCCTCATTAGAAGAAGCACTCGAGCCTCTCACTCTGACATCACACTATTAGTGAAGACACTTGGTTGCCATAACTGAATATTATGGATAGAAGCTCCCTTGGGAACTACAGGCTCTATTGAAAGTGAGATCGAGAGCTAGTCACTGTTAAACCCATTGATGAGGATCCAATATAACATCCAGATGTCGAAGCATTAGAAACTTGTTTCTAATCAAAGTACTCTTATAAATGGCAATTAGAACTTCCTTGTAAACAAACTTAGTACATCTAGAGACCTGAGCAAATTGATTCAATTACATGGCAAGCATGATACAAAGTTATTACCTTTCTACCTTATTGATAACGTTTGGGGACTCACTAAAACCCCACCTTATTTTCATACAAAAGCTTAAGAAGGCCCCTAAATCAATAGGAACAACCAATAAGGGACTGATAAAAAAATAGCCTAATATTCTGAAAACAAGTCCTGGTTTGGATTCTTTCTTCAAAAATCATAAGCATTCCCAAGACCAATCTCCTTGAGACATTAAATCAAATGTTGGGCATGAAAGCAGAAATCCTTATCAAGGAGTTAGTAACAGCAGGATTGATTCTTTTGGCCAAGTTTAACACTATGTACTTGATTGAATCATAATTTGTAGAGATAGACCTTATAAAGGGAGTTATCTTCAAGGTATGAAATTTGAGTCTTAATAGTGACAAAGAAGTGAATATCATCTTCAATCTCTGTGTATTTTGTGAACCCGCAAAGAGTCTTCTTGAAGACCAAAGAATAAACCTAGAAGGCATTATCTCTGTGGTCTAAATTTAAGATCCAACTTCTCCTACCCAACCTTAAATTGACTCATACTGTCAATTTAAGATGCTCATGTAGGCATGTCCACCTGCTCCCTTTCTTGTTGATCATGATATAGGGTTGACCCCTTCTCAAACTTATGTAACTGAGGATCTATCTCACACAACACAACTGTGAATACCATTGAATGATATCCCACACTACTCTTCTTCACCATTGGCACTATATGAGCTCCATGGTCTCTAATGATAAAAGGTTTATCCTTCTCCAACAAAGGAAATGTTTGCGTTGTCCTCATAAAATCCAATCCCAAAATCATCGCATAATCCTCCAATAGTATAACTCTCAAATATATCCTACCAAACATATGAGCCCACTCCCATCAATGCATCCTTGATAATACCAAATGTTGACCTCATCTCAGAGTTCATTACTGTGTAGGTAAACATCATTCCCTTCAATATGTTCTCAGGTTGGTTATGGGAACTCAGACCATTGTTGTCGGTAAAGGCTAGAATATATGAAAACACCAAGACAAGGCTACAGTATTGACACTAGCAATCCTAGATCAAATATTGCAGGAGAAACTTCTACTACAATGGAAGTTTCTTATTACTCAAAATTTATTTTCAACTTGAAAGCAACATATGGCAAACACTACTTGAACTACATGATTGATAATGCAAGTCCACTTGGTGAGACAACGTGGGCCATGAATGAATTCAATTGTGATAACAAGTAGGAGTCTAAACAAATTAGTTCAAATAATAGTAACTACCAGATCTTCTCATAATACCAGAAGAAGGTGGAAATCGATAGTAGTTTTCCAAGTACAAATAGAGTCATCGTATTTTAAGTGTAAGGACAAGTTATCAAAACAATAATCACCGATAATTTTGAAGACGTACAACAAAATGATTATGTATATTAGATTTTTCAAGGATACTAACATAGTATAAGTTTCTTATTACTCAAAAGTTATTTTCAACTTGAAAGCAACATAAGACAAACAATTCTTGAACTGCATGATCATCTAACAGTATAACTCTCAAATACATCCTACCAAACACATGAGCCCACTCCCATCAGTGCATCCTTGAGAACACCAAATGTTGACCTCATCTTAGAGTTCATTACTGTGTAGGAAAACATCATTCCCTTCAATAGGTTCTCAGGTTGGTTATGGGAACTCAGACCATTGTTGTTGGCTGAGGCTAGAATATATGAAAACACCAAGACAAGCCTACAATATTAACACTAGCAATCATGGATCAAATCTTGCAGGAGAAACATCTACTACAATGGAAGTTTCTTATTACTCAAAAGTTATTTTCAACTTGAAAGCAACATAAGGAAAACAATACTTGAACTACATGATTGCCAATGCAAGTCCACTTGGTGAGACATTGTGGGCCATGAATGAATTCAATTGTGATAACAAACATGATTCTAAACAAATTAATTCAAACAACAATAACTACCAAATCTTCTCATAGTACTAGAAGAAGGTGGAAACCGATAGTAGTTTTCTAAGTACAAATATATCCATGGTATTTTAAGTGTAAAAACAAGTTATCAAAACAATAATCACTGATAATTTTGAAGACATACAACAAAATGATTATGTATAATTGATGGATCAATAGTGTTTCAATAGTCTATAATTAATATAGATGGTTAGTATTTAGGGAATAATTTAATGATTCAACTTAGGTTGTAAATTAAATTTATAGGTCAATATACCATAGAAACCTCTTTTAAAGTGAAAAAAGATCCTTCTAGTAAATTTGCTTGGATTATTTCCTCAACTGAAATGACCAACTCATAACTCTTTCATCGAGACATTATTTCATGGTTGGAGTACCCTCTTTTAAAGTGAAAAAAGATCCTTCTAGTAAATTCGCTTGGATTCTTTCCTTAACTGAAATGACCAACTCATAACACTTTCATAGAAAAATTATTTCATGGCTGGAGTATGACTTTACCTAAGATTATCAACATTAAAATCATGACAAGGAGTAACCTATTATCATAACAATTGGTTTCTAAGTTTGGTTTTTCCCACAAAAGTTTGTCAAAATGGATATAAATAAGAGTCTTCTAGAGGCCATTAAACTTAATGCAGGTGATTTTATGTGCACCTCCATTATGAAGGAATGCCAAAAGATAGCAAGCCAAAATATGATTATCCACAGAAATTAATTAGATTTCAAATTCAAGTTCAAGTTCGAACATTAGAATTGAGAGAAGGTGAGGATGGATCTCTGCAGCCCTAGCCCTGCTCTAATTGTGAACCTTGGGTAACCCTGAGCTCAACCATAGCGGTCAACCCGACAGCCCACAACTCCGGTCCCTGCATGCACTTCTCATTTTATGCGGTTAATCATGGATGGAATGGACCTCAATGCTATTGATTATTCTCTGGATTCGTTTTGCGACCAATTCATATTTCACAACCCTGTTTAGAAGTCGGTTGCCGCTTCATCTGCCCCATCCTGTTCACAGCCGGTGTTGTTTGTCACCTTGCCTAGGCATTTTGACAATTCCCCCCATCTCGAAACCCTCTCCATTGATTCGCCCAGTCTAGACTGCCCACCCCTATCCCCCACTACCCTTAATCTACTCGCCTCTTGCTCATCCCTGTTATTCAATACCGCCCCTCCCACTGATCTCTGCTATCAACAAAACCCTAACCCTATTCCCCATCAAGAGACGAGTACAGATTTTCCCTCAAAGTAAGCAGCAAATACCACAGGCACTAGTAGGCACCCTTAGAATATGGGAAACCCTCTGGATGCTTTGTCACTCCGATGGTTAGGGTACAATCAGAGGACCCATCTGTAGAGACAAATACCCCAGTTGATCATCTGCAATCGAATCCAACTGCTCCGCGCACAGGGAAGAAGAAATCGAAGTGTATCAAGCTCTCCGGCAAAGACTACACCATCAAGTTCAGTGAAGGCCTCGCCATGGGAGATATAGTATACAATGCCAGCAAGGATTTGGTGGGCAGGGTTCGAGGTCAGACCTACACAGCGGAGCGATTAGGGCTCTGGGTAAAGGAGATCTGGGGTTAGATGTTCCAACAATTGCTAGTGGTTCAAACCCTGGCTCGCAGTTGGTTTGTCCTCCATTTTGAAAATGAAGAATACACAAACTTAGTCCTCACTCGGTTCTGGCATACAGAAATGGCACCGGTGTTACTCAAGCACTGGAGTCCTCTCTCTGATCCTGAGAGATAGTAAATCAAAGCAAGGCCACTTTGGGTGAGGCTACCAGGGCTACCCTTGCAGTACTGGTCAGAAGAGGTCTTCATAAAAATTGGGAGCACCCTAGGCACTTATCTGGACTACAATAAAACCATTGTGCAATCCAAAAATCACTCTTTAGCTTGCATATTGGTACATTTGGACACTGGGGAAGGCTTGGAGGAAAGGATCACGCTACAGTCGAAGAATTTTACAGTGGATTATGAGGGTGTGCCATTTTGATGTCGCAGATGCCACAAGGTTAGGCATATCTTCAAAGAATGTCCCTTGGTAAATAAAACACAAGAGGCAACAATAGTACAAGGTCTAGAAAATGAACAAGGAACCCCAATGCATCGCAAGAAGACCATAGAGCTAGCTCCAGATCCTCCATGCATGGCAACTCCGTCCAAGCATGTGAATCAAGCTGTGAGTACATCCTCTAGTACCCCATCCCCACCACTGACTCATGCATGAGCAGCGGTGGAAGTGACTCGATCATTGGGTACTCCTCTTCCCTCATCCCTATCTCTTTCTAATGTTAATATTTCTACTGATCTGCATCAATTTACATTTCATTCTCATAACAACTCCACCTCGACATCCATTTTTTGCAATCCTCCCCCCAACCATCTAGTTGATTCCACCACCTCCCCACCATTCCCTCTGTGACTCACCCATCGCCTCCATTATCTCTGGTGGATCCCTCATTTCCCTATAATCTCAGATCGAGAATTCCATCTAGGATCTCCCTTCCCCCTTTGGGCTTGGATCTCGCCCCCTCCAATTCCTTGACCAGGCCATCCCATGGTCACAAATCATACCTCTCCCATGCTATCCTACGTGTAGGGTCTAAAGTCCTCTTGGGTCAACAATCATCTATCGATCGGGTCCTTAGAGCAAAGACAACCCCTGCATTGGTTCCCCCATGAAATGCCTCTCGCTCAATTGTAGGGGAATGGCTAGCTCCCCTAAAAAGCTAGCCCTTCGCAGACTTTTTTCCATGGAAATGATTGACATTATTCTACTTCAAGAAACCCTAGGGGAAGCTCTATTTGTCTCAAATACACTACAGTCCATCTGCCCTGGATGGATTTTCACTACTCTTGATGCCTCAGGATGTTCTAGGGGGCTGGTTATTGGATACAACCCTCGCTCTATAAAATCCCTATAAACCTGGAGAGGTAAGGGATTTTTGGGAATGGATCTCTACTCTGCTTAATTGGGTAAGGAGCTCAAGGTTTTAAATGTTTATGGGCATTGCCAAGGAAGAGAGGCCTTCTAGCAGCACCTCTCTAAACTATCTCTGACCTCGGTCGACAATCTCATACTAGGAGGGGATCTTAATTTCTCCATTGGATACAGTGAGTTTTGGGGCTCATCTGCTTAGATTGACCCTCTCTCAAAAGTCATGGAAACCCTCCTTGACTAGGCATAGCTTATTGATGTGCCCATGATTAAGCCCCTGCCTACTTGGAGGAACAGAAGGATTGGGGAGGCAGCTTTAGCTAGGAGACTTGACAGGTTTGTCATAAAGGCCCAATTACTCTAGCTACTATCTCATTATAGACAATGGGTTGGATCTGGGGGCATATCTAACCACTCCCCCATCTATTTGGAAATCACAGGACCCCCCATCAAACCTCGGGTACCCTTCAAGTTTAATTTTGTATGGTTACAGGACCTAGGTTTTAGTGAGATGGTTAAGACTCACTGGGCTCATAACTCATCCCCTCAGCATCACTCCAAGGTGGCAGGTTTCTGCCAAAAGCTTCTACAGCTAAAGAATCACACCATTAAGTGGGCCAAAGAGAAATCTCAAAAGGATAACCAAACCCTCACTTCAGTGGAATCTGACCTTGCTGGCCTCAATGACGAAAATAATAGGGGTTATATCAGTCCTCATGACAAAGCCCACTTGATTGAGCTGGAGAACAAACAAGCAAAGATACTAAAGGATCGGGAGGAAACATGGAGGCTTAAGAGTTGGGCCATTTGGCTCAAGGCAGGAAACAAAAGCTCTAAGTATTTTCAAAATTTTGCCAAAGGTAGGAAAGTTGCCAACACTATCTAGGAATTTCCCACTCAGGAAGGAGGCACTGCTCATACTTTTCATCAACTTTCACAGCTGGGCATAGCACATTTTCAACACCTCTTCAAAGAACCTCTCGGATGCAATTTGGCTGAGATCATTCATGTTGCAAGGCACTTTCCTCAGTTTGTAGACCAAGAATTTGTAGACGAGCTCTTTGGCCCTATCACTATTGAAGAACTGGGGCAAACTCTCAAGTGGTTCCAAAAGGACAAAAGCCCTAGACCTGATGGATGGCCTATTGAATTCTATCTCACCTTCTTTGACATCATTCGCAATGACCTCCTCAGTGTAGTTGAAGAGTGCAGACTGTCAGGAAGAATGTATGAGGCTGTAAGCTCCACTTTCATAGCATTCATCCCGAAATCGGACTCCCCAAGCACTTTCAATGATTTTTGGCCTATATCCCTCTGCAATACTCTATACAAAATCATAGCCAAAATCATAGCCAATCGACTTCGCCCCATCCTATCCCAACCCATCTCCCCTGAACAGTTTGCTTTTCTCCACAAAAGGCAATTCCATGTAGCCATTAGAACAGCTCAGGAAGCCATCTACTCCATAAATTTAAAAGTCCTGAAGTGCATCATCCTCAAGATAGACCTTGCAAAAGCACTTGGATGTGTATCATGGCTCTACATTAAGCTGATCCTCATTCATTTAGGCTTTCCTATCAAATTCATTAACTAGATCGTTTGCTGTATAGATTCAATCTCCTATAGCATTCTAATCAATGGATCAGCTACACCTTTCTTTCATGCTGAACGAGAATTGAGAAAAGGTTGTCCCTTGTCCCCCTATTATTTCTCTTGGTGATGGAGGGACACAGTAGGCTCATTGCCTCTACAAAGAGGGAAGGTAGTTTGTAGGGACTCAAAATAACTAACCTACAATAGCTCACCCACCTGCTCTTTGTTGATGATGTACTGATCTTTTAAATGGCAGTACCAGGGACTCGGTCACTTTCCAAGAGATCCTCAAACTCTTTGAATTAGCTACAGGCATGTCTATAAATCAGTCAAAGTCTACCATAACCCAGTCATGCATTACCCCTCTTGAAGCTAAAATGGTCAATCATCATTTTCAATACACTCCCCATAATCTCTCAGAGGGTCTCAAATATTTGGGCTTCCGGATCAAACCAAACTACTACAGGATCACAGACTTGATCTGGTTAGTAGTTAAGCTGGAAAAAAGATTAAAAAGCTGGAATCACAGGCTGCTCTCCAGAGCAGGGCAACTGGTCCTGATCATATCAGTCCTGAAAGCCACGTCCATTTACTAGATGTCCCTTACATAGATCCCTCGAGGAATTCTCAGCCGACTACAACAAGTATGCAACCGATACCTTTGGAAGGGGCATAAGGAAGGTAAAACTTTTGCTTGGGTGTCTTGGAAATCCATTCCCTACCTAAGAACTAGGGGGGCTGGGGGATAAGGAAGCTGCCCACCTTTACAAAAGCTCTAGTAGCAAAGATGAGTTGGACCCTCCTCACTGTTAGCAATCTTTGGACTATAGTAACATTTCACAAGTACATTTGGCCGCTACAGATATTGGACTGGGCGCGACAACAAACCTGGCCTAGAGGAGGCATTTCCATTATTTGGAAATCCATCCTACAAACAATGCCTTTCATCAGAGCTGATCTGGCATGGCACATCAACAACGGACATTTGGTAAGAATTGGCATTGACTCGTGGATAGGGGTCAAAAATCTGTATTTCCTACCTCCAGAGCTCATACTTTTCCTAAATCGTAGAGAGGTGAAGACATTAGCTCACATTGCAGAACCAGACCCCCACATTTTGCTCAAATAACGGTGGAGATCAACTCATGATTTGGATATCCCTGAACACTAGCAACAATCATGGGATACATTCATCAGGGCTCTTCAGGAGGTTCATATCCTTCTTAATCAAGAACCCAATGCCCTTGTTTGTACCCCTGCTGCGCACAGGATTTACAGCCCTAAACTAGGATACCTACATCTTATATAAGTGCAAAAACCCCTTCATCCTTAGAGCTGGTGGCAGCAATTATGGAGGCTAAAAGCACCCCTGTGAACCAGGCTATTTATGTGATATGTTCTGAATAGCAAGACCCCCATGGGAGAGGTGCTCATGCATAGATTTGTATATGGGCCAAGCAGATGTGTGCTATACAAACAAGCATTTGAGTCTAATGACCATTTATTTCTTCACTGTACACAAGTCACTCACTTCTAGCAAGAAATCACCCAACAACTTGCTATCAGGAACACTTGGTAGGGACCTTCTATTATACATGCCTGGAATTGTTGGACATCTACCCATCTTAAGCATAAATAGAAATGCCTCCCTCTCATTCTCTGTTGGACTATCTGGCTCGAGCGAAGCTGATTAATCTTTAAAAACCAGCCTATTAATTGGCATCTACTCTTTGTACAGGCCCTGATAGCCTTCCATGATATCTCGGAGGACTTGCCTCCTTGCACTCGCTCTATATCAAGCCCCAGGAACATTGATAAAACTCGGCCATGGGCCTTCTTTGACGG
>APFE030689753.1:44326-57131 GCA_000404065.3 Pinus taeda | reverse complement strand
TGCATATCTGTTCAGATCTATGGAGACTCACAAATCATCATCAACTGGTTCAATGCTGTTAATCAATGGTAGGCCATTACTCTACAAAACATTCTTATTGACATGCTAAATCTCAAAACAACTTTTAATTTCATCTCTTGTCAACACATTCACAGGGAATACAATGTGGATGCTGACAGGATTTCTAAGGAGGGCTTGTTACTACCTAGAGGCTTGTGGATAATCACAGAATAGGTGGATGCAAAAGTCTATCAATACCACCATAGACCATACATAGATCAGGAATGCCGCAGGGTGGATCGGCCATAGACATTGGAGTGCTGGCCGATGCTTCTTTTTCCTTTTATTCAAAGTTTATATATAGAACTGAACATGAATATTTATATTATAGCTAATTGCACCACAAACAGTTTTTGAAAGTGGTCGGTAAGGTCAAGCTTTTGCGAATGCAAAATATGTATATAGCTCTGGCTAACAAATCAGAAAACGCATATGCCTACAGGCATCTACTACATGTAATTTTTCTCATATAATGAAATATTATGATTTTTCTCTTCGGAAAAAAAAATGGTTCAAGTTCGATTCAAATTCAAGGTCGATTCGATATGGGAAACGATGGCATTAGATGGATCCTCGGTAATATGGGAAACAATGGAATTAGATGGATCTTGGGTAATAGATGGCTCATTGGAGGAGAGGGAGGAAGCTCACCTTGACGAAGCACTTCTACCACCACCATCGTCACATGTAATTTTGTGTACTGAGAATGCCGTCAATGAAGTCCTACTCAAGTGTCCCAAGCTCTTTGTCCCATCCCTATAAGTTCTTTTTGTTAGTTCAATCATTCCAACCATGAAATTCTCTTTCTGTGGTTTTATTTTTTTCTCATACCCTAAACCTATGGCTGAAATACGTGCAAACCTATGTGCATGAACTCAATGTAACTGAAAATTGTTGGAAGCATTAGACCTTTAAAGCCATGAAATTCCCTTGTTGGGGTTTTGTTTTTTCCTCAAATCATAAATCGATGGCTGAAATAGGTGCAAAAGCAAGGTGGGATTCATAAAGTAAATAATTAAGGGTCTCTCGCTTAGCAACAAAGAAGTTATTTCTTGTAAATTTCATTTTGTAAAGATGCAATTATCAATTTCAAAATTCAAAGTTTACATTTTAAATTTCATTAATTTAATTTATTTTGTTGATTGGAAATATTTTATAAATTAAAACTTATAATTATCAAATGGAATTGGGGTCTCCATTCACGAATTGGGGTCTTCATTCACGAGGCCCCTATTGTAAAGTTAAATTTATTTATTACCTTTTCTTAGCAAGTAATTTATGTTGCAAAGGAAAGTTCCAAACTAGGCAACATCTAGATCACATAACATATCACATATTTTTTCATTGTGTTATTATTCCATATGCCAATATATGCTATAGTCTTACAGTGTTTCCTTTGTAACATGTGGTGCAATTGCTAGTTATTATATTTTAATATAAATTTAAAAAAAAAAAAAAATATAAATCTGTAAATAAAAAAAATTATTTTTAATATAGATATTTTAACTCTGGATTTATCAAGGGAATCAAATCAAACCTTTAAGTCTTCCACTAAAAAGAGGCTGTACCTTGCAATATTGATCTCTCTCAACCTTAATAAATTCGGGATTAAGAAAAAATCTAAATATTGATCCTCCAACCCCTGATAAATCGGAATAAAAATAAATTAAACTAGTTTTAAAACAAATCTTTAAGCATTATCAACTCTTAAAATATAAATAATAATAATGATTAATATGCAGTGAGACCATACAATCTAATAAACCAATAAGAGTTTTTGAAATAACAATGTGAAAGTAAATATATAAATCCACATAATACATATTAATAAATAAATATTTCAAAAAATAAATTAACATTTTCCCGAAAGTAATAAAAAATAAATATTATTTATAGCATCATAGGTTATAAAAAAACATCAAAAATACTCATAGAAAACCCAAATTAAAGAAAAAAATGAACAACATTGCGTTCACTATTTTTCGAATAATCGAAATTCCCTTAGCACCTTGAAGACTTCCTTTGCCCAGGTGTCTTTTTCCCAGTTAATATGCGTAAAGAATATGGTTTTGTTGGAACGTGTCACCATTCTTTAAGTAAGGTTTGCCTTCACTATTTTTCTAATAATCAAAATTCCCTTAGCAACTTGAAGACTTCCTTTGGCCAAGTGTCTTTTTCCGAGTTAATATCTAGGAAATATGAGTAAAGGATATGGTTTTGATGGAACTTGTCACCATTTTTTAAGTAAGGTTTGACATTTATACGAGTGAAATGAATTGAGTATTTTACTATTTTTTCTTTCATATAATTATTGAATTTTATTTATATTTATATAATATAATTAAATATTTATATAATAAAATATTAATTTAAAATAATAATAATAATAATTAAAAATAATTTTTTTAGATAAATAAAAAAGTCTTTGCTATCACCTCACTTAATAGAAGCACGATAGAGGCAGGAAGCGTGATAGCTATCTTATTTTCCAAATATCTGATTCATTCATCATGTATTCAATCCCAAAGAAAATCCAAAGCTAATAGCATGAATGGGTTCTCCACCTCGTTCCACTTTCTCGTCTCCCTCTATTATTAAAATGGAAAATGTACTTATAGCTACAAATGCAGACATTTTGGTACAAATTTGGTTTAATATATATATTATATATATATTCTACATATATCATGAATTTTAATTTATTTAAGACCCTATATGGTTTTTTTTAGGGAAGATGGTGGGGTTTCTTGGCATGGAATTTAAGGATTCTCTACATGTATTCTATGTACAATATTTTTGTTAATATAACGTTTTTTGTTTTCCTATCAAAAAAAATATTATTGAAATTGTTAGCTTTGTGGCAATTTGATTGACAATGGCTATGAAAATGAAGTCTTATGTTAGAAGATGTTAGAAGGTCAAATCCCCAGATTCATCTATACCTTTACAAGGGGCATAAATAGACCTAAAGGTTATAGTGGTAGTCTAGTTCCCATAATCAAAATTTACCTCCTATCACACGAGTACTAGTTGTTGATTCCTATGTATATAAACTAAACTTTCCATAGTCATAAATTTGTTTAGAACTTTTAAATTAATCACTTCTTTTAAGTATCAAGAAGACTTGTAAATTATTATTATCTTTAAGCATATAATTTCCTTCTCTCTATATGTGTGTGCATTTTTTCAAAGAAATTGTCAATAGTTGCACATGGAAGACATGAATTGGCAAACAACACAGGAGGAGCTCATAGGTGCGGATCACCAGGAGCTCCTACAAGAAAATGCACCTGCTTGGGCTTCACATTAAACTCCAATAATAAATAGATACATTTTGTTAGGGATAGTAAAACAAATCCCTAGATAATAGGAACTAAATATCCAAGAAAAGCACAATCATAACTATGTAACAATAATCACCTAATCTCCATTAATTCTAACACTCCCCCTTAATGGAGAAAGGGGTTATTAAACACACCTAATGTATCCCTAAACAAATCAAACTTCAATCTTCCCAGAGGCTTAGTGAATATATCAGCCATATTATCACAAGAATTACAATACTCTGCACAGATTTCTTTGGACTACACCTCCCTGACAAAATGAAATTGAGTGTCTATGTGCTTAGTGTTTTTATGGAACATGGGATTGTAAGCTAGTTTGATGGAACTATGATTATCGCAATTGATAATCGTAGCTTCTGTCTGTTCTTCTCCTGCATCTTGGAGAAGTCTACGCAATCAAACTGCCTCACATGTTGCTACACACATAGCTTGATATTCTACTTCTGCTGAGGATAAGGCAACAATATGCTGCTTCTTGCTACACCAAGAGATGACCCGGGAACCAATGCTGAAGGCATAACTTGTAATTGATCTTCTATCATCTAATTTTCCCGCCCAATCAGAGCCTGTATAACCTGTCAAACTAACATCAAATGAGTCAAAATACAAAATACCAAAATTTGATGTTCCTTGCACATACCTTAATACTCCTTTCACTGCAAGCCAATGGTTGGACCATGAGGTTGAGTCATGAACTGACTCAAAACACTAACTGCATAAGCTAAATCTGGTCTTGTTGTAGTCAAATAAATAAGACTACCAACCAATTGTCTGTACAGTGTTGCATCTACATATCTCGAACCATCATTCACCTAAAGTTTGCTATTTTGTTGTAAAGGAACAAATGCAACCTTTCACTCATCCATTTTGAACCTAGACAACAGACTCTTTGCATACTTACCTTGGGACAAGAAAGTTTGGCTTGAATCTTTCCAAACTTCTAGACCCAAATAGTAATGCATTTCTCCAAGGTCCTTCATCTCAAATTTCTGTGATAATTGCTGCTTTATTTCTTCAATGAGATTGTCTGCACTTCCTGTCATGATTAGATCATCTACATATAAAGAAACCAACACTATATGTCCCTCATCATTAAACACAGTATACAAATTGCGATCATTTTTGCTCTGTTTATAACCATGCATGAGGAAAAATGAGTCAATTTTTTCGTACCAGGATCTAGGAGCCTGCTTTAAACCATATAAAGCTTTATTTAATCTACATACTAAGTGCTCTTCTCCCTTCTTAACAAACCCCTCAGGTTGCACTAAATATACTTCTTCTTTTAAGTCACCATTTTTGAAAGCAGATTTAACATCTAATTGATGTATTTTCCAATGATGCTTAGTGGCTAAAGCAATAATCATTCTGATAGTATTTAATTTTGCAAAGGGACAGATGTTTCCTCAAAATCAATACCTTCTTTCTAGGAATACCCCTTTGCCACCAACCTTGCTTTATGCTTATCAATAGACCCATCTGCTTTAAATTTCAACTTAAATAACCATCTGCAACCTATGGGTTGTTTATCATTAGAAGTTTTACTAGATCCCAAGTATTATTCTCAATGATTGATTCACATTCCTCCTTCATTGCTTCCTTCCATTCAGAACTTTTACTAGCTTCATAAAAATTAGAAGGTTCAACAATGTTTAACATACCAGTCATGAGCACAAAATCCCTATATCGAGCTGGTAACTGTTTTGGTCTGCTCGATCTCCTGAGCGGTGGGGGTTCAATTATTTTGCTACTTTCTTCTCTTTGTGGATTGAATTCGATTCCTTCCACACTATCATGTTGTTGTTGTTCCTGTTGTTGTTCCTGCTTCTGTTCCTACTTTTGTTCCTGCTGCTGACTGATTCCTATTTCACTATCCTCTTCTGGAAGTAAGGGTACATGCCATTCTTCATTGTTTTGAACAGGATTTCCATCATCGACCTGTTCATGAAATATCACATCTCTACTGGCAAACACCTTGTGAGTAGAAGGGTCAAACAATTTATAAGTCTTATACTCACTGTAGTATCCAATGAAGGTACATTTAATGGCCTTAGAATCTAACTTCTTCCTGTTCTCTTTGGGAACATGAGCAAAAACTTTACAGCCAAAAATTCTAAGGTGACTTACTACAGGCTTGAAGCCAAACAAAGCTTCAAAAGGAGTTTTATACTCAAGAATTTTAGTAGGACTTCTATTCTTTAAATATATTGCAATATTAATAGCTTCTACCCAAAAACCATTGGTTAGATTCTTACATTTTAACGTACTACGAGCACACTCCACCAATGTTCTATTTTTTCTCTTAGCTACTCCATTTTTCTGAGGAGTGTAAGGCGTTGTAAATTGTTGTTGTATTCCATGCTCGTTGTAGTATTTGATGAAAATCCCTTTCTTGAATTCTCCGCCTTGATTTGATCGAAGAATTCTGATGAACTTCCCTGTCTGCTTCTCAATCATGTTTCTGAATTGCTTGAAATATTCAAAAGAATGACTTTTCTATTTAAGAAAATATACCCATGTGAATCTTGTACAGTCATCAACAAAAATTAAAAGATAATAGGCCCCTCCTAACAATCTCATCTCCATCGGGCCACATAAGTCAGTGTGTACAAGTTCTAGTATGTCCCTCCGTTTTCTATCTTTAATGGCAGGAAAATCATCTCTATGCTGCTTTCCGAATGCACATGCTTCACAATTAATATGCAACTTCTTTAAAATAGGAAGACCATCTACCATACCTTTATGCTGCAACAGAAGAAGGTCACTGAAATTGATATGCCCAAGTTGCTAATGCCACAAATTTTCAACAGACTTATCTGATGACATCAAGGCTTGCTGTGGCATACTCTTCACATCCAGTTTGTAGTGTCCTCCTATACGAATACTTATAGCAATAGGCTTCATCTGATCCAAAAAACTATAATAATACAATACGATTTAAAGAAGTCTAACTTGAGATCCTGATATGTAATCTTTGACATAGAAATCAAGTTCTTTTTAATATCGGGAACATACCACACATTATTCCTGATCTTTCCATCAAGAAGAGTAACAAGAATATCTCCATGTCCCTTGATCTCGTATCCTCTATTATCTCCAAGGTATACTTTTACTCCAATGTTGGATTCTCTAAAATTTTTGAACCATTGCTTTTTACCTGTCATGTGTGAGGAGGCTCCAGAATCTACGAACCAAATATCTGATTCATCCTCCTCAGTAGCTAGAGCAGCATCAGCCTCAGCCATAAACAATCTGACATCCTGATTTTGATCTGTGTCTGCATTAGCCAAATGACCTGCATGTCTTCTTCGCTTCTACCTCTCCTCATCTGCCTTTTTCTTATGGCAAAATTTAGCAATATGGCCTATCTTACCACAATAAAAGCATTTAGGAGCAGAGTCATGTTTATGTAAGGTCATACCTTGTGATGTCCTTTTTCTTGATGCGTTGCCTCTCTTGTGATCGGCTACTGCTTTCCCTTTCGGCTTGAACTTGGTCATCAATGCAAGATCTGGATTCTGGGGTTTGAGAGACAACCTTCTTTCCTCTTCCTGAAGCAAAATCCCAGTGAGCTCTTCAAAGCATGGAGGCTTTTCTCTTGCATTCAATCCAGTTATAAACATCAGATAATCATCTCTCATGCCATCATGGTGATCATCACTAGATCATCATTTGCCACGGTCTGACCTATATCAATTAGTTTATCTTTAACCTCCTTTATCTGAGATATGAATGAAGAAACAGACTCATTCTCCTCCATCTTTATTGAGAGAAGCTTCTTCCTGAGGTACAGAGTTCGACTGGTGTTCTTGATCTCATACATATCTTTGAGAATTGTCCATATGTCATTCGCTGTCTTGCAATCTTGAATGTGAGGGATGATGCAATCTTTAACTGATAACTTGAGCAACACCTTTGCCTTCATCTCCCTTTTCTCCCAGTCTTGCATTGTTGTATTCAATCCACCAGTTGCAGTAGTCGGCTTGACTTCATCACCGGTGGCAATGCTATAAGCATTTTGTCCCTCAAGCAGAGTTTGGAGCTTAAATTTCCAATTTGTGTAATTAGACCCATCAAGCTTATTACTCTCATTGAGATAAGCTTCGGCGATTTCATTATTCATCTTGAATGAATAAAAATCTTCAACAATTTGAGCAAACCTCAAATGTTAAAAAAAATTCCCTGTTCACTGCAAATTTCCTTCACAAAAAAAATTTCCCTCCTCCAATTTCACTTCAAAAGAATTCCAAATCCTTTTTTTCTTTTTAAAAAGATCACTCCAAAAATACAAACCATTTTTTTAATAAATAAGGGTTCCTTCAAAAAATAATGAAATTCCTTTTTGTTTTTAATTAAAGAATTAAAATCTTTAATTAAAAAATCTTCCCAAATTCAGGAATCCACGTGAAGCTTTAATACAAAAAAGGGTGGGTAAAAAAAAATCCACGTGAAGCTTTAAAGTAAAGAGTGGCTTTAGGAAAAATGCATAAATAATTTATAGTAAAAAAACTTCAGGTGTGGCAATGTGTTGTGATGCCACAAATTTAATCTCCTCTCCTCAAATTTAACACAACAAACAAACGCAGTCTTTAACCACCGTAGCCACTGCTTTTCCAAGCTTAGAACGCTATCATCGGGACTGTTCACCTCCTTTTTGCAACTAGTCGCAGGTGTACACCAGAAAACTGCGACGATGTCAGAGGAAAAAATTCGCAGTCTCTAAGAGAGTCGTCACGACTATTCTTCAACTCCTTGCAACGACGTTGCAATTACTCTTCAGCTTCCTGCGATGATTTCACGTTCCTCAACTCAGCGTACAGGCCTCTCTTTCCTGCAACTCTGATACCATGTCAACAGTTGCACATGGAGGACATGAATTGGCAAACAACACAAGAGGAGCTCACAGGTGTAGATCACCAAGAGTTCCTACAAGAAAATGCACCGCTTGGGCTTCACATTAAACTCCAATAATAAATATATACATTTTGTTAGGGATAATAAAACAAATTCCTAAATAATATGAATTGAATATCCAAGAAAAGCACAATCATAACTACATAACAATAATCAACTAATCTCCATTAATTCTAACAGAAATAGTCCTCTCTCACTGAAATGTGAGAGTGAGGATCAGCGTTGGAATTTGGGTTCCTCTCTCACTGAAATATGAGAGTGAGGATCAGGGTTGGAATTTGGATTTCTCTTTACATGTCAGACAATTTTTTTTTGACATTTTGTGTCTATATGCTGCCCATCAACAAACATTATGTTTAAAATTTTTCCCTTCAAAAGTGATATCTTAATAATAAATCAAACCTTCACCAATGAAGATTTGATTAAAATATTACCCCTCAATATTACAATTATGTTATAAATTTTCACATATTTATTATAAGCAAAGAAACAAAATGACCATAAGACATAAAAGACTTATTAAATCATGAATCTTAGTTTGAAATTTCATGGACAGTCACAATAAAATCTCCATAACTTATTGTCCTTGACCGCGGGACATGCCAGAACATTCATATGTAACATGTACCTCAAGTCACATCAACAAATCAAAAGAGGCCTAAATAGATTTACCCATGAAAAATCGAAAGCTTACAATACTTGTGGCACAAAATCAAATAGAGAAAGACTAAAATTGTGAAGCCTAGGAGTAAAAATCCATTAAAAAAAATTATCTACAAATTTATATCTTCTATTCATAATAATTGCCAAAGCATTAAAAGAGCCAAACAAAGCAATTTCTAGATGGTTTTGTAAAAAAAAAATCCAAGGTGACGTATCTACATTATTATTGTAAGTCTACATTGTTGTATTTAAAATTGATTTCTTCAACACCAAAGAAAGAGATAAATGTGCCACAGAAGCCAAAGTGCACACTTTTGGTCTCAAGATGGCAACAATATTAACAACTCAGTAGCTCGAGTAGTCAAAACCAAAGAAAGAGATAAATGTGCCACAGAAGCCAAAGTGCACACTTTTGGTCTCTAGATGGCAACAATATTAACAACTCAGTAGCTCAAGTAGTCAAGACCAGGGTGTGAGGGATGGTGGATCACTGATAGTAGTGGGGTTTGCCTGAGTCACCCATTTTTGTTTGGTTTCAACTCATAATATATTTACTAACAATAAATCTATTCACAATGTTCTCAAATGGAAAGGAAGGTGAGGGATGGTGGATCATTGATATAGTGGGGTTTGCGTGAGTCACCCATTTTTGTTTGGGTTCAACTTATAATATATTTACTAACAATAAATCTATTCACAATGTTCTCAAATGGAAAAGAAGGTGGACGAATGAGCCCTAAATTATTCACCAACTATGGTGATTAATTCTTTTACCGATATTGAATTATCAAAAATCAATATATATATATATATATATATATATATATATATATATATATATATATATAAAAGCATGAGTTTGTGAATGTTGTGACCCCTCATAAATTGAGAACTTAAAAAGGTTCACCAATGCCAAAGTGGCCTACCATAAATAGAAAACTGAAATAAAGTTCACTATTGCAAAAGTAAATGTGGAGAAGTATAACCAAGGCTTGCAAAATAGAATTTTTGAAACAAAGTTGTTCTACAACTATTTATAAGAAAATTAGTATCCATAATTAGAAAGATGATTAAGAAACAAAGTCTGCAACAATCGTATAGTGTTTCACTCTCCATTTACCAATAAAGTGCAAGCTAAAAAATCTGCGAGAATATGGTACAACAACTATAACTAATTATTTTACTCGTATGGAATTATCAAAAATTGATATATATCTATATATATCATGAAAGAATGAGTACATCCGAAATTGTCATTGGAAAAATAAATGTGAAGGCATATATCCAAGCATTGCAAAGTAGAATTTCTACAACATAGTTGTCCTGCAATTGTATTTAAAGCAATGGGTGCCCCATGATTAGTGAGGTGATTGAGCAATAGAGTCTACTAAAGTTATAAAAGGCTTCGCTGCCTACTTTTCCACAATGTGGAAAAACAAAAATCTGTTAAAAGGTGGTACAAATCATTGTGAGTAATTCCCTTCTTCTAAACATTAAAAATATAATACGAATTACATTTGTAGTAATTCAAATCTATTATCCAAACATTCCATATATTGGATTTTTCCAAACCAATAATTAAGGGAAACCATGATAATGGATAGGGAAATGATAAGTAAATGCATGCATAACCAATGGAGTCAATAGAATATTAAAAAAAGCCCAAGGAATTCATGGAACAAGCAATGCCAGCAATAATGATATTAAATTGGGTTGATTGTTCTACTTCTTGATACAAAGAACCCACCCCTGCACGCAGAATCTTCAGACTCATACAAAATGCCTCTACTGTATTAGTATTTGGTTTCAAGGCTATTCCTATAACAGACCTGTTTTCATTGAAAGTTCGAAACCCAACACGCATACAACCACCACTTCATTCTCTTCTCTCGTGGGCCGCTGTTTCCCTTCAACAAGGTTGGAATCTGGCATTTTGCCCCATCATAGGGCATTTTACGCACAAAATGTCCTTAATTTTTCAAGGAAAGTAGAATCTCTACCATCTCTATGTCGTCGTTAGCATTGGAGAGATCTCCATCTTTCTATTATCTTGGAGCAGATGCAGCTCTTTTAGCCAAAAATATGCCAGATTTGAACGAGCTATCATCTCTAGAGTCTGATTTTGCCTCCATGCGATTTTTCAACAGATTTTGTGTTGCAAGATTTCTGCAAGGGACCAGGTACATTAGCTTCAGAGGCCAATGAGTTTGAAGAAGTTTCTTCTAATCAAACTATCATGCAGCGTGTCAACAGTTTTACAGTCTCCGATGATCAAAGAATGGAAGAATTCTACCATCACACGCAACAACACTTAGATTGATTCATGAACTCGATTATACAGAGAAATCAACATTCGTTGGGTTCGCTACTGTTGGAATCCGAAGGCGAAAGAGAGGAAAGACAGGGAGACCATGCACAGATCCCGGAAATCGTTCAGGCAAAGGTTCCAAATTAATGTTGGTTTGCTGACCAGACCATTAAGTATTTGATCAACATTACCATCCCGAAACTATAGTATATCCTTTCCAAGAGAAAAAATCTTTGGCTAATGGAATGGTGCGAGATAAGGTATTGATAACGTTTTTCAAAAAAATTAACCCGTCAGAAATACGTTATTCACATTTCACAACACTTAACCATAAGTGGTCATTTAAAAATTTAAAACGTATTTTACGGGTGAAAAGGCTCCTAACATTTGCCCGAAAAATTCCAACCTGCTGCTGACTCACAAACTATCACGAAACAAGCCAGAAAGAAACAAATAAATTATTTTTTTTTAGTTCTTCAAAAGGTTGTGTAAGATGGTCCAAGTTAGGCAACACTCGTCTGTACCATATCAACATTGAAAGAAGCGCAGAAATATCGCTCAAAACAAAGAAGGACAATCACAATTCATTGTTAGGTTTCACGAAACAAGAAAGAAAGAAACAAATAAATAGTTTTTTAGTTCTTCAATGGCGGGTGTCGGATGGTCCTAGGGTAGGCAACACTCGTCTGTACTATATCAACATTGAAGAAACTCAGAAAAATATCATTCAGAATAATAGGGAAAATTACGGAGGACAATGACTAGGGAAAAATACTGAGAACAATTACGATTCACTGTTATGAAATTTGCTGCGTTGCAAAATACATCAATATAATGATGGCAAAATAAGAATTCAAATAAATTATCTTTAGGAAAAATATTTAAAATTTTTTATAAATATATTTTTTAGTCAATTTAGATTTCAAAATCAATGCATTCTGAATACCATTATTACCCTGCCGAATAAAAAATTGATAGTTCTGTAAAGTTATAAAAAAATTTAAATGTATTTGATTTCGAAATAATTCCGTCCTTGCTCACAGTAACGCGTACACTATTAGAAATAGGGAATGATTGCGAAGTGGGCAATGATAGAAATCTCGAAAGCTTTGTACCCAAATTTAAGCAAGTGGAAATCCACATGTTGAGCATTTAATTGCCTTCCAGGTGTGGATATATATAAATAATGCTTGCGGATGGGAAATGAGATCCCTATTACAGATCTGCCTCATCGTAATAATTTCAATGGAGTTATCACATCCTTGAAGCATCGGTGACTGTTTCTGCTATTCTAATAAGATCGTCTTAAAAAATCACCCGACAAGTTTTATCTCTGGAATTACCCTCAAGTGATCAAATTTGAAGGGCAGGTCTTAATTTCATTTAGAACGGCAGACATCTAGGTCGCACTTCTATAATGAAAAGCATAAAAAAAAGCAATTCAATTGACAATAGTAAATTATTTTCAAATTTCTTTTTATTTTTTCACAAACAAAAAGATACTACTATGTCAAAG